>OX371260.1:51335218-51557432 GCA_947311025.1 Lypha dubia | reverse complement strand
AATATGCCATTGAGAACACCTACTGACATAGAAAATTCTATTAGGTCGTTTGAAGCACATGCCAAACAAGCTGCTCTTAATGCTTCTTCAATTCAACCAAATCAGCAAGCGAGATTAAACAATATTTTTTGTGCAGATATAGAAAGGCTATTGACTGAAAAAACGGAGAGCTCGACGAGAATGGCAACGATACAGATCGCCTCAGCTAAAATTAAGGCTTAAGGAGTGTACCAAACAGCTAAGAAAAGTTTTACAATCACAAAAAACAGCTTCGCTGCAAAAATTTCTGCAAGAACTCGATGCAACACCATCAACAGATTATTCGCTGTGGCGTGCAGCCAGAGGACTTAAAAGGCCGGTGATATGTAAACCTCCATTACGAGCTTCAAATGGTGACTGGGCAAGAACTGATGCTGAAAAAGGTGCTCTTTTTGTTAAACACTTAGAAAAGGTATTTACTCCAAATATTTCTGCTGATATTACTGAACTGCCGCCAGTCGTCGCTTTACCAGAAATTCCGCTAAGATTTAATATTGTGGATATTCAAAAGGCTATTACAAGTCTAAACTCAAAAAAAGCCTCAGGTATTGATAGAATAAGCAACAAAATGCTGCAAGAATTGCCTTTCATTGCAAAACGAATAATACTATTCATCTTTAATAGTATTTTACGACTGCAATACTATCCGGCAGAATGGAAGGTTTCGATGATTACTATGATACCAAAGCCGGTAAGGATCATACAAAGGTTGAATCCTATCGGCCTATCAGTCTATTGTCCAATATGTCGAAACTTTTTGAAAAACTGTACATGAGCAAGCTGACTCCTATAGTAACTAGCAGTGCATGTATTCCAGATCATCAATTCGGTTTTCGCAGTCAGCATAACACTATTGAGCAAACTCACAGACTTGTGAATGTCATTAGAGAAACTTTTGAAAAAAAGAAATATTGTTCAGCGCTTTTTATTGATGTCGCACAGGCCTTTGATAAAGTATGGCACGAAGGTCTTGTCCACAAATTAACACAAAATCTACCCGCAAACATCGTCAGGCTCTTAAAAAGCTATCTAGAGGAACGAAAATTTGTAGTTAAGGAAGGCAATTTTTTAAGCCCCCCGCAGTCGATTGAAGCCGGAGTCCCTCAAGGCAGTATCTTCGGTCCTTTACTTTATTTAATATATGCCTCTGACTTACCGTTAAGCAGTATCATTCACACGTCAACATTTGCTGATGATACGGCTTTTCTAAGCGTTCATGAAAATCCTGTAGAAGCTTCCCGGAATCTACAAGGGTACATCTCAAAATTGGAAACATGGCTAAAACAATGGCGGATAAAAGTGAATGAGCAGAAATGTGTACATGTTACTTTTACTTTACGCAGGGAAACATGCCCGCCTATACAAATCAACACCGAGACTATACCGCAACACACTGTAGTAAAATATCTAGGCGTTCATCTTGATCGTCGTTTAACATGGAAATCGCATATAGACGCAAAGTTGACACAAATGAAATTAAAAGCAGCCCAAATGAATTGGCTTATTGGAAGAAATTCTATATTAAGTCTTGACTGTAAACTTTTGTTATACAACGCGATCCTGAAACCAATATGGTGCTATGGAATCCAGCTATGGGGCACTGCCTCAGCATCAAGTGTAGAAAAAATTCAAAGGCGACAAAACAAAATTCTACGTACAATTACTGCAGCCCCCTGGTATATCCGAAATCAGCGAATTCACAAAGATCTTGATGTTCCGTTGGTGAAGACAGTATTTTCAAAACACGCTAAAAAATATATTGAAAAACTAGTATTGCACCCAAATCCACTTGCGCGCAACATTCTAAATTATAGAGGCCACACCCGGTTGAGAAGGAGGGATACTCTTTCTCTCAGCCGTACACGAGAGATGTAAAACATCAAAAATCAACAGTTGGAATTAAAAATTTTGTTTAGCACTGGCTAAACATATATTTATGTATTTTTAGATTTAAGATTTGAAAAACTTATTGATGTTTCAATTTATAATTGAAGATTCAATAAATAATAAAACTACCAAAAAAAAAAAAAAAAAAAAAAAAAATTAATGGTTTTGCATTTCTCATGTATTTCATGAATTGTTAATTGAAAATGACAATTTAAATATTTGTTTAATGCCATTTGATGAAGTCCTCAGAGTGTGTATATAAAGAAAAGTTTTCTTCTCAACAAATTTTAATTAAATATGTTGTCTATTTTATTGAAAAGTACTCGTATATATACCTAATTAATATTCATACATAAAAATATTTGTTGATAATGATGTTTTTATTCTTAAAATTTTTAATTGAACATTTGTATTATAACGAAACCCCTGAAGAAGTCAACAAACAATTGACGAAACGTTGGGTAAAAAATGTAATAAATCTGTTTTATTAACATTAACTACGTTAGGCCTTATTAGCTTAAAAAATAAAAACATCATTATCAACAAAAATTGCATCATTGGCCAAAAAATTCCTACAACACATAAAAATATACGATTTCATTAAAAGAATATTTAGGAAAATTATTTTACTGTGTGCACCCGAATAAACATGTTGTCAGGTTAATCGTTGTAGCATAAAAATAATTTAAATACAATAGAGCTTTTTTTAGGATTAAAATAACTTAAATTCCTTAAAAAAATGCAGATTAAATTAAATTTTATAAAAAACATTGAATACTTTTAGTTTATCCTTAACATTTTCAATATTCAATTTGTTAAAATATTCGCAATGAATTTCCATATTTTGTTTTACAAAATAATGCACACACACATACACATACACACAAAAAAAAAACAACAAAGAGAGAGATATGAAATAAAATAAAATAATAAAAATATTTCGTTATCACATTTAAACACAAAAATGCCTAACATGAAAAAATTCCATACAAATGGCTCGTTCGTACTACCAATAAAATGACTATGCTCACACACTACATACATACATACGTGCATATTTACAAAAGGATCATCGAATGGAATTTTTATCCAGCAGCAGTTGTTGTTGTAGTTGTTGTTGCTGTTGCTGTATCAGCAAATGAAGAACATGTGAATATGAATCCCACCTCAAAGCAACCGGCAAGAGTTTGATAATATTTTCATCCTGCATAGCGGCGGGGGCAATAGTAGTATTTTCTGGTGATTATGGTTGTTTTCCTTGTTGTTAGCTATTGCTGCTGTTGCTGTGTCAGTTGTAGCACTGCAAACCGTAGTGGTTGATAATGACAGAACTGAATACCAATATATTATGAAATTTCCGAATGGCATACATTCCGGTAACTAAAATACCAAGAATTAATACTGCCAATACCAAATGCACTAAATTGAATAATCGACGGGAACACCTATATAAACATATACACACACATAAACATACACATTGTATATGTATATGTAAATAAATAGAAGAGTTTGGCAGAAGTAAGCGCGCCTTTGGAATGGCCTTAATGAATATATCGTTTCATGAATTCGTAGTTTATCTTATGAGCCATAATAGTTTGACACAAAAACTTATTAAAGCTAATTAAAATTCACATATTTATATAAAAGAATAAATATAAATAAAGTTTTCCGTCTTTTACTTATTATGTTTTATTTTCTACAAAAAAATGGTACATCTCCATGCAGAAAATGGACTTTGGTATTCGTATCTTAAAAATGTTTTGTTCTCTAAAAGGGGAGTGTGTTTGATTCTAAAAAAAACGCCCTCACTAATGGTGGAAGGCATTGTGACTTTTTGCCCCGTAAAAATCGACAGTGTTGATAGTGCCCTGTAAAACTTAGCTGTAATTTAAAGAGCGTACCACTTTTCCATAAAATGTGTTTTGTTCTAGTGAAATAACAAGCTGCATTATTACAGGGTTGGCAAGACATTTTATATGTACCTTTCAACAAGGTTGCATTTTGTGGGTAGAAAAGAAAACCACTAAAATAAATTGGTTGAATATGACTTTGACATCGGAAAGCTTTTATACTCGTATTCCCTTCATGTCTAATTTAACAAAACATGTTTACTAAAAATTTTATAAAATTAAATTTCTTATTTCAGTAATCATGTGTCTACTGTGCCTTGCACACAGCCATGTCATATGTGCACAGTAGGCACTAATTCAAGTGTTACATTTACAATGTATTATTTAAGGCTACGTTATAAAGAAAGTACTACATATTATATATCGTTGGATCGGTAATTCAGCCTAGTTTTATAAAATGAATATGTAAAATATAAGATGATTGTTTTCGACTCTTGATATATTAAAAATTAAACGAGTTTCATTTCACGTATGTATCTTAAAAACTTTCAAAATAAAGTTACTTATGACAGTCAAACTTCTCTACAGTGAACTTATACATAATGAAGCTCTTCCATTCATTTCAAAAATACAGCTTTAAATAATAAAACAATAAAAATATTAATTGTTTGGTTTTATACAATAAGTTGAAAAGAACAAACTTGCAAAACAACATTAAAATTTTTGTGAAATTTGAAATTTGGTCGACTGTAACTTAGTAGTTTCTTGACAAATTTTTACACACGACCCGTACTTGTTTTAGTAATTTTATTATCTTTCCTTAAAAAAAATTAGGTCATAAATCGACGAATATTTTTCAAGATATTTGCATTTAAGTGACATCATGGTTTTCAAAAACAGAAATAACGGTTATTTTGGAATATCTCGAAAACTGTTCTACTTTTGACCATTCTGACTTTATATTCCGACTCAGCGGACAATTTTACATGCAGATTAGCTGTCAGATACATTTGGTCACGACTTTGTTCAAATTTTGTCTCACAGTGTAATCAATACTTTAGGGAGAGCAACTTGAACCCCGATTTTTAGAAAAAAATTATGGAATTATGCGGAAACTTAGATTGAAACTCGGTCAATACATGGGGAACTTATTGGATAAACAATATTTAGTGGGGTTGGGGCAACTTGCCACTCGATTTTCAATATGCTCATAATTTAAAAAAAAAACATCTGGGTCACAACTTTAAGCAAACCCCTTCAAACATAAATGATAAAGTTATGGAGGTTGAAACAACCAGGACCAATGAAAAGACATAAAGACATGATTAACACACAAAAACCATTAAAAAAATTTGCTTAAAGCTTTTTTCCTTTACCTACTTAAGATTGTGATACTCCAAAAATCGATTATGCTTCTATCTCTTAGCAGTAGCTTGATCAACACTAATCACTCTGATTGCATGTTAAGAGTTTTTGATAATAAAAAATATCATTCAAAAAGGCCCTTTTGCACAAAAAACTTACCTTAACAGTGTGTTTAACATGCTTGTCTAAATGTGATGTATGTGTGATTGTATTTATACAAAGTGGTAACGAGTAAGTAGATCGTTACGAAACGACCACAATCATAGTCATAATCATGGAGTTATGTTGTTGTATAACAAAACTGCGGCCGGAGTTTTGCGGAAATAGATATGGATAGTTGAACATAAGTAGAAATTTAAATGTGATGTACAGAAATATAGTTTTTGATAAAAATTTATATAAAATTTTAATGACAAAAGTAATTTTTATATAAAACCATTCGAATTTTTCAATTTGAATAATTTTAAGTACAAATTATACAAATCGCTTACCACCTTAAGTAGTAAAATAAACTTTTATTGTGCTGCTATTTCTTTTAATTAATCTGTATTGTAAATAAAGCTTAACAGCCTACAGACAAATTTTGCCAGCATACGTACATTCATACAAATCTAGAGCAATCCGAATCCTTTGTTTATTGGAAAAGTTATGCCGTTAAGGCGAAATATACTAAAGCGTTCATAGATTTGAATTTGATATAACTTAAGTATGTATGTGCGTATATTTATTGCAAATACTTGAAATACTTTCCGCTATTATTGATGGAAATGGTAAATTTCTTCTGCAGATTATTGCCTACAAGAAAGATTCCAACTTTATTAGATGCCATTGAATGGGTACTCATAATATATTCAGACATACTTCAGACTTTAATATACATACACAAATACATGCAAACAAACACACATAAATAAATCTACAGACAAGACTCGCGCTCAGTGTTATTTGCACTTAAATTACATGACAATGATGTCAATGACAAAAACATAAAGAAATAAGCAAATGAACAACTCACACCAAAGGAGCATCAGTATAAAAAAATTTGTTTTCTTAGAATAATAATTAAATATCGTACAGTGGAATAGAAACATTTTAATTTATAGAATTATGTTGCTTTGTAGAAATTGAAAAAAGGATTAGCTCCTGTTTAGTGGAATCGATCGTAAAATTTTTATTTTCCCCAAGAGCCAAATATTTTGACACCTCATTTTAGAAGATAGCACGGATTTGTTGAAGATGATCGTCAGTTCCTATGTTATCCTGACGATACTCTTAACACCGATTAAAGTTGTGTGTTCACCACCAACGCTTGCTTAAGTGTTTCAGCTATCTAATCTACTTACCAAAAGCTCAAAGAGACTTGGAGCATCAATCATTTCTTCTCCCAGCGATTTTGTTAGCAACCACAATACTGGCTGTATACTCCCGAAGGACACCTCACCAATAATATGTCACAAAAACCTGCCACCGTTAAGGGTGCCACGGAGCTGCTTGACAGCATATTAATCCCTAAAAGGACAGATTATCTTATGGGGTCTCGTGGTACCAGTGTAGTGTTACTGATCGATTATCGAAAGATAATCCCTAGAGATTAACTTTCTATCGACTTTGGTCTTCTCTTCTACCAAACTTCCTCTTATAACTTAAATGCGCGCATGTTACTCTGTTTTTTCCAAGATTGGCTAGCAACACATAAGTTTTATGTATAGTTAGACAAAGGTAATATGAGGAAAATGTGAATTACTCTTTTCCCAGAAAGCCCAGCACTACAGTGTAGTTAGTCACCAAGATGCCACGCCTTCAGGAGGAACGAAATTCTTTGTAAGAAGGGGGAGGGATTAAAGTTTATCTCTTAATCTTTATTTGAAACGTATAATGAGTATTTGACAAAATATAGGAAAATTTTTGTGGTAAATCTTAAAGTTTTAAAGATCTACTATTGAGTCGACATTAGCACCAGCAATCTGTGGGCTTCTAGATAAAGATTAGCTTAAACCACAACAAATAATTGTTTAAGAAGAAAAATAATTAAAATTATTCAATAATATTTTTTAAAATTGCGCTGATCTTACCAGTACTACAGAAGCCACCACAGGGCAAGCATCTTAAGTTTGAATCTAAATCTAAATTATTTAGTATCTCAATTATATTATTGGAATGCTTCCAATGACAACGTCATGCAAAAGTAAAAGGACTTTCTTACATAAATTTCTAAGACCTTCACAAGTTGGAAAAGTTTTCTTATTTCGAAGAGAGAAAATTTCATTAAAGAAAATACTATATTATTTCAATCTTGTTTGACACTATATGTGTATATCACGGCAAATTCATAGCAGATAGTATCGACAGATCAAATAATTATTTGACTTTGTCAAATGCTTTGTTGACACATTTTCCTGTACATTTTTTCACAAAGTAATTAGAGGATTTTCAAAGCGAATTGAGTGAAGTCTACATCTTATGAATTTGCCTTGTGTGTATATCAAGTCTAACATAATAAATAAATTAGCTTAGAACTTACGTAGCTGCAAGGCTCGAGAGCTTAGGTGATAATATTCTTCCACTTTCGCCGCTTTTATTTTCGATCTTCCTCAGATTTCAAAAAACATTTTTCAGTACATATGTATTTTGGACATAGCAGGGAGGCAGTTTTTATGGTAAATTTGGGGCAAGTATACCTTATAGTCAATTCGCCTTGCATATTAATAACGTGTAAAATTTTCAAATATTTATCATTTCAATATAAAACTTAAATAACATGAAAATACTTTTTTACCTCCAGAAATAAAATTGAGACATCCTCGATATTCTGTTGATTTTTTTTCCATTTAGATGTTTTTATATTAACATCGGTGGTGTATTTCTAAAGTGCTAAAATGTTAGTCGATATCAAATCAACTGTTGAAATCAAGAAAACAACATAAAAAGTTTTTTAATTAAAATTAAACAGAACAAAACAAATTTATGCAGAAAAAATATATGAATAAAAACTTTTCCCTCGCTGGTGTTAAATTACTGAATGCAAGTAATAAAAAAAATGTATTTGTAAATAAACTAAATAACACGAGAGATACAAACAACTTCAACGATAAATATTACAAATGAATTTTTTTTTTTTTTTTTGCGTGGTATGTCGTTTTAGAGTATCGTCAGTCATTACATGAAAAACGAATATAAAATTTTTATTTTGTTTGTTGTTGTTTCTTTTTTTACTTCATTCCAATATTATGGGGACAAGAGCATGAATTATACAGACTTCACTAGTACAAAAAGAAAACATGGTAAAATAGAATAAATGCGTATAATACAGAATAATTATAATTAGCCCAGTGAAGTGGAGAGTAGACTCTAGGAAAGTTTGCTTTTTTTTTTTGTATCCAATACGTGGGAAAAGCCTTATCTTACATGCCCAGAACATTGATCAATAGCTGTGATTATTTCACTGTAAGTATAAGGAGTTTTCTGTGTATGTGTATGAGTGTGCATGTTTGTATGAGAATCGAATCAGGAAGTTCGTATCAAGTAACACAACATTTTACAAGAACAATATTGTTTTTGTCATGACCATTGTTAAACTTTTTTTTATTTAAGCTCCATTAACAAAGTGTAGTTAAAATTCTTCTTCATCTTTTTGTTTCATATATATTTGTTTGTGGCATTGGGTCTTCTTGTTCCGTGTATTTTCTTTTTTATTTTTATTTTCCGTTTCCTTTTAAGCGGAAATTTTATAGCCATTTCAGGTGGTAAATGTCATTACAGTCATTAAATTAAAGCTGCATAAATATCGGTATTATGGACGGCTGACTGGCGGAAACACTGCTGATATGTTAGTTTAAGTGTTTGACGGTAAATAACTTTTACATAAAAGTATCATGTTCAATTTGTTTTTTATTGTATACGCATACTTTGAATGTAGCATGAGGGTGTCTTAGTTACAAAATCCTGTTGCAGACTCTTGTAATGTAATGGAGCGAAAAAAAATCCAGAAGTATTTTGAGCTGCAGGTTTTAAGAGTTTATAATATTAGGCTCCATGAAAAATGGCTCCATGAAAAATGGCTCCAAACTTAAAAATGACCATAAACTTTAGACAAAATGGCCCCAAACTTACAAATAAAATATGGTAAATGGACCCCTAAAAAGAAAAATGTGCCCAAAGTTTGTGTTGTTGTTTTCAAAACTTTGGGGCCAGTTATCCCTTTTTCAAAATATTTAAAATGGCCCCAAAACAGTATAAGAAAAATATATCCCAAAAGCTCTTTATATCAAACACTAAAGCTACGTTCACATGTATCAAATATTTGTCGAAAAAAACGTAACCAAGAAAAAAACTAGTAATTTATTTCCTTTAATTCCAATATTTTTTTAATTTTGGGTTCGAATTTTTTAAAAACTGTATAAAAATACTCTGTTGGAGAAGAATTAATTTTATTTTGTAATATAAAAAACGTGATAAATGACACTATCCTTAAGCAAAACTATTGGTTACGTTTTTTTGGTCAAATATTTGATAAATGTGAACGTAGCTTAACTTCTGAAAATATTGTTGGTAAACGGTGACGTTTTGTTCGCAAGTCCATGGAGGAGAGAAACCTTGATCCCCGCCGAAGGCCGGCAATGCAAAAAACCGCTAGTAATCGACTGCCGCTGTTAGAAGTACCCTGAGGTAGAAAGTGTTTGCGGCGAGAGTGAAATATATCCCGAAAATTTTAAATGCTGAATCATTTTGTGGTCACTGACCGGCAAAAGCAGTCTTTGGTTAGCAACACCGTGTCGAAAAATGTCAGGGTGATGAAAATCCTTAAACCCAGCCGCAGGCCGGCTTTACAAGAAACCTTTATTAAGCAGCTTCAATTTTGGAAATTTACAACAAATTTTAAAATATTTGATTTTTCATATGAAAGAAATATTATCAGGCTCAAGTTCAGTTTTATTGAATTAATGAAAATTCAAATTACTAAGAGTTTTTTATGTTTGAAAAACATTATTATTTATATCCAATCAGTTTTTAGCAAAACGTATCAGTATACCGATTTCAAGGCCGCTACACCACTCATCAGCGTTCAATTGTCCATCTTTACAATTTTCGTAAAGTGGATACTAATTGGGAAGGATATCAACTATTTAACCAAGTTTTCAACAGAAATAGAATACGAGAATTAATTTAATTCATTTTTATTCTATTTTTACATATTGAAACAATTTTGGTTAGTACGAAATTCCCCATCACTGGTTGGAAATTACGAATAATCAACATAAACTCATAGTCCGTTATCTTCAAAGTATTCTACTTTTTGATTTAACTTTTTGTTGTTTTCAATCTATATTAGGGAAATTCACATATTACTGTGACCCTTGTTATTAGGGTATGTAGCTCGTGCCCAAGCTGAATTAATATTTTTATATTATTACGAATAAATGTATGTATATTTGAACTTATATTGATGTACATTCATTAATTCAATAAAACTGAACTTTAGCCGGATAATATTACTTTCATATATAACAGCACATATGAAGCTACTGCATGATTGTATTGAAACTGTTGTTGTTTGAAAATTGAATTATGATAAAAAAAATAAAATATATTTGAAACATATAATTCAATAAAGATAAATTAAAGAAAGAATTATCATTCGGTTTATGTAAGGAATACTTCACGTATATATATTTGTTCAATATTTAAAAAATCTTCGATAAATACATGACAGCTATTTTGATGAAACAAAAAACTATAAAACGAGTGCAGTAGGATAATTTATAAAAAAATTATCTTCACACATGCCACATTTTCTAGGAATAAGCGTGGAGTCATATGTTCAGAATAAAAATTAAGATACAAATAAGCAAATAAGCAACTAAGATGATATTTAGCAACTTATAAAGTTAACCATTCTAATTTCTAAAAATACTCGTATACGA
The DNA here is from genome assembly GCA_947311025.1 of Lypha dubia. NCBI lineage: Eukaryota > Metazoa > Arthropoda > Insecta > Diptera > Tachinidae > Lypha > Lypha dubia. The sequence goes on along the minus strand of OX371260.1, from coordinate 51,546,367 downwards.
CTATAATCATCTTTAATTATTAGTTATGGCCTTTTGGATTTTAGGTGACGATACGTAACATATTAAAAAATCCCTTTATTGCAACTTTTTTTATTAAAATTTTAACAAATTATTCATATTCTTCTATAGAAAACTTCGTCATTTTGTTAACAATAAATTCTAGTGGTTATTATTTCAATTTTAACATGGGAAAATATTTAAAAGTGTGAAAACACTTGCGGCAGTTGCCATATCTGGTAAATTTATTTATAATTGTTTCTTAAAATTAACAACGAAAAATTTATTACACACAGCTACACTTAAGCTACGTTCACACTTATCAAATATTTGCCGAAAATAACATGACCTACTAAATTTGAACTAAAATTTTATTTCTTTCATTTTCAATATTTTTTTTATAATATTTAATATAAAATTTATTACAAACTACAAAACAATAGCTTTTTTGTAATTTAAAAAAAAAAATAATTATACAACACCAACCCTAAATAAAAGTATTGGTTACGTTTTTTGCTCCAACATTGGCAAACATTGGTATACAAGAAATAGTAAAATCATTCTTAATTGCCCTTTTTCCCATCAAAATGAGTTTCATATATCAACAAACAAACATACATACTTGAACACGTATGTATATAGAAGTGTGTATGTGTAACGTAGCTTAAGAACTTAAATAGTTGTATGTAATAAATCTTAGCAGAAGCAAATTTCAAACTTAAGCCCATTTTTAATGTGTACATCGGCAAAAATGTGTTCGCGTATGTATGCTGTATATTCACTGTAGCAGGAAATCTTTGAAATTAACCAGGAATGGATTTGTTTCAAGATGTGTACTTTAGCAATACAATAACAAGTTATTGATACGTAAATCGTGACACAAGTTTTTTTTTAGATTTCTTCAAATTTCATGGGAAATCAATTGATGTTGGTGTTGGCTAAAATGTTGTTGGCTAAATCAATCTCTAACTTAGGTCACGGGTTCAATCTCTAACTTAGGACACGGGTTCAATCCCTATTCAGGACAAGTCAATCAACATCATAACTTTCTTTAATGTACATTAGTACCGCATTGTGTTAATTATTGTTGGACTGCTTAAGTGGTGAAGGTTAAGCACTGATCTGCTCTCAACAGTTCGCGCCCTTTTGACGGTGAGTATAACCGTCGGTGAAAGAAAATTAGTGCGTCTAGTTAAAAGAATTAAGCTTTCTTCGACATTTTCACTCTATCCTTTTTTCTGGCTCAATGCCAGAAATTGTTGCTCTATAAAGACAATGAACAGGAGCACACATGTGTAGTTTGGAGTATAAATAGAAAAATGGGAAAACGCTGGATTAAATGTATCAAACTTAAACGCGACTTTGTTGAGCAAGAAACAACTTTTTGGTGAAAACAGATTTTATTTTATTGAGAAAGTCACGGAATTTTCAAATTGTCTCTCGTACATTATTCATAAATTGCATTTTTTCAAATTTTCTTTATATATATTTATTAAAAAATTCTTGGGCGAAGTTAATAATAGTTTCAGTATAAAAAGTATTAAACTTTAATTGAGTTTCAATTATCATTCTATTCACCTTCAGTATCTTAGAAAAAATATTTAAAGAAAATTAATATACAAAAGTGTAAATCTTTTTGGGACTTTCAAGGAATAATTTCTTAAGTTATAGCTTATGCATAAAAAGATTAGTAAAATATGTTAGTTAAATAAATACAAATATATGTATGAATGTATGTATGTATATTTATACAGTTATTATTTACTTAAGAAATTGAATATGAAATATTTTGTAATTTATACAGTACAAATATAATAAACAAACGTTCTTTATATAAGTTCATTACTCATATCAGTTAGTAAATACAAAAACTCGAACATAATATCAAGAATATATTTTTTATTATTCATCAAGGTATTACATATACAAGCTAACATATGTATAATATGTACATACACTTCAGTTTATGGAAATATCCTTCTTAATACTGACAAACTTGTAAATATTCATCTTTAGTTAGTCATTGTTTAATGGGACCTGGGCAACAAAAGAAACAATTTGATTGATTGCAAATTTCAATTAGAAAATTGTTTTTCCTTTTACATATTTTAAGAATCGGTCTGCATACACACACACACACACACAGCCTCATAGAAATATAATTATGTACACACCATATGCACAGCGCCATAAGTGTAACAAGTTATTCTTGGAAAATATCCCATACACACATACACATGTAGGTGTTAACGTGTTTTCTAATTATACACTACTGTTCCCTTTTTTTAAGCTTAAAATATAAAATAATATAATATTAGAAATTATGTTCATAAGAACAATTTACGAAATAATAATAAATTATGGAAAAATATTAATTACTACAATTTATCATAGAATATAACAGCCTAACAAAAGATTGATCGAATGGTTTTATGATAATTTTTTTATATGAAATGTGGAATGAGAAAAGGGGGAGAAGTTTTTGCGTTTTTAAGCACAAGAAAAACACACGTACTGACATACACAAGAATCTGTCATCGTCAGCAGTATGTATTTTAGATATACTTGTACATACATATTTTGAGCCTAAATAAAAAAGGCATTTGAAAACCTAAATTTGTTTAATGAAAAGATAAAATATGCTTTGGCTTCTTAAAAACTTTAATCTGGCATTCGAATATTTTCTTTTGCTTTCACTTTAACTAAAATTTATATACATACGAGTATACATAAACACACACACACACATAATCATAAAAAAAACCATGTTCAAAATTTAAGTAAAATATTTCCTACAAAATAGTTTAGAAATATTTCTAAATTTAATTATAATTTTATTAAAATTTAGAAAAATATTCTTAATATAAGAAAATTCAAATTTAAAGAAGCATATCGGGATATTACAGCGCTCTGATGACATTAAAAAGTTCGTTGTTCCAAATAGCCGTCCATCCAATCCTTAAAACTATTTTTCTTAGAATATTTAAAGAAAAAAATATTGATTATTGTATGCTAAACATCTCGATACACATTTATAACTGAAGGGCGCACACATACTCTCTCATATGTTTTGGTATGGGAAGCAGCAAAAAAGGAAAGACCGTCAATAATAATACACTCGAAAAATTTTTCTGTTGCCAAAAGTAAAATACATTTCTTGCCTTTTAGTATTTTTATTTGATTTGAATTTTTTTTCAATAATACTTTTTATGTTAATATAATAATAACGAAAACAATATTCATTTAATAATAAACTAGCTACACAACGAATTAAATAAAATATAGTATTTATTAAGTAAAGAAATATCGAGAAAACATAATAAATAAAAATAAAATTTATAAAAAACGAAGCCCTCAGCTTGATAATTTGTTAAATTCGATAATTAAAATAAAAAGTTCGAATAAAAACAAAATTATAAAAAAAAATTCTTCATTGAACATTTTTCTTTGAGTGTAAACAAAAAATTGTAAAGCTAGGTCTTACTCAAACAGGTGCTGATCAGCGACTGGTTTGATTTACTTTGACGAAATGATAACAAAGCAACAACCGAACGTTAATTCTCATAAGGTACACGAAGATGCTTAAGGTATACATGTGGCGACGTCGCGTAAACAGAATTTTCTTGCTAAGCACGCGTGCTTAGCATTTTAAAAATCGCCCTTCAGTGACTTAAAACTTATCATAAACCAAAACAATTAATTTGCAAAGTAACAATTTATCAGCCCCTACGGCGTATGAATAATATTTCCGCAATATAAATGAAATAATATTAGTCATACGTCACCCATTTAAATTTATATTGAATTTATGTTGATACTAGGGATGCCAATCGGGACTGGATTCCCGGGATTCGGGATTGCCACAATTCCAATCCCGGGATCCAGGGATTTTTTCGGCATCCCGAAAAATTCAATAAAATGCATATAGTTTAGCTAACCCACAACAAATATATAAAAATTTTGAAAACATAAGTTCTTGAGTACATTTATTCGAATAAAATATTATATATATTTTATAATTTATTTTATATTGCATTGTTAAATATAATTACATGTGTTTTTTAAATTATTTCAACATATAACAATATTATAAAGTGTTCATTAAAAAGCAATGTAACAAAATAAAATTATGTAAATAAAAGTATTTAACGGCCTCTTTTTTATAATTACTAAACGCGTTTAAAAAGAATAATAAGGTTAAATATGTTTCTTATAGCTTCATTGACAGTTTTAACAGGGTGAACCAAAAATATATAAAAGATCCATATTGTGGCCACACGGTGACAATAGTGGAGTTCTATCTATGGTGTGTTTTCTTTTGCAACTATTTTCAATTGCATCAGATTAACCAGCTATTATATTTTCATTTGACTCTCGCAAGAGCAATAGCATCGACAATGAACTTGCTTATGTGCTTATAGGTGAAAGTTATGATGACTTTGTTTTATTAACATATACATATATTGAAACATGTGAATAAAAATATATAAAAGAAAAAAAAATGAGTAAACTATTTCGGGATTGACTGATCCCGAAAATCCCGGGATAATAAATCGTGGGATTTCGAGATTGGCATCCCTAGTGATGTTACGAATATCAATTTTTAGTATTCGCGAATACGAATACGAATATTTGAAACAATAATCACCGAATACGAAATTTAGCAATAAAAGATTTAGTATGTCCTAGAAAATTTTATTTTTTAATCAATTTCTTTATTTACTTCAAGATCTCAATTAAATAAAAAAAAAATTCAGGAAAAGCACGAAAAATTAGCAATACAAAGGCTAAACTTAATATAAAAAATCTATTACTGTCTGCTTAGGCAGGTTATTTAAATTTATTACTTATGTGTAAATGAATTCAAAAGAAATACTAGTGTTGTTAGGTTTAGGTTAACGGAATATTTTCAAAGGTGTATGTACAATAACTTTTCATATTTCAATTTTATACATACAATATACATACTTTTGTACTATGGTTCTAGATAGTGCTTTATTAATATGTACATACACATATAACACCAATGAGATAAAATATCACATTACATATTTTCATTATCTGTTTACATACAGAAAACAAAATGGATTTTCTAATGTACATATGTATGTACGTAGATGGATATGTATGTAGATGAATGGCTGCATTTGTAATGGAGATTTTAACATAGAGAACTGTTTTGAGTGCGTGAAAATTGTATTAAAAAATCACGCACGATCACGCACGGTATATTATTTTTGAATCACGATCACGCCCCCACGCGTGATTTTATCAATTTGTAATCACGACTCACGTGAGTCACGCGTGAAACGAAAAATTCACGACATTTGCACATCTCTAGTATAGAGCCACATGATATTTAAAATTTAATTGGAAAAAAATCCCTCCTTTGCGTCAGTAATAACAAATTGAAAAAAGCTGCTACACTACTTTATCATGAACATTTTTAAATTATTTTACTTACATACTTTCGGATTCCGTTTTTCTTATTCTGTTTGCGCTTTTAATTAGTTATTCAGTGTTGTTTGGGAGAACATATTTTCGTAGAATGCGCAGCCACGTGTCGCGGCGGGCTATCACATATCTAATTTTAGTTGTTCCTTTTTTGAAGTCCAACATTCCTCTACTGAGAACTGATTACTAACTTAACATGATATAAATTTACATATAAGACTTTAACTTTTAAATGATAGTTACGAAATATAATTTTCGTTTCGTAAAAGTAAAGGGCTTTCTTTCTTTAAATAAAAATTATTTTAAATTAATATATATTTGTACATTTTATATACTTCTTTAAACTTTTTGTATGATTTTTTTTTTTGGGAAAATGTATGTGCTAATTATTCGAGAAATGTTCGCTTGAATTTGGCGAATACGAATACGAATATCTTTAACTAGGCGAATAGTCGAATAATCGAATACGAATACGACTACGAGTATTCGTAACATCACTCATTCATAAAAGCACTGACTTACACTGAGAACCAAAAACAAAATTTGTAATTTAAGGCTTTTTTAAAATCATATGACGATATGTACATGTGTGTGTGTATATGCAAGCACTTGTATTTTTTTTTTTTTTTGCAAATTCAGCAGCTGCTGTAGTCTAGCTTTGCTACCTATCAGCCATGGGCGGCACCACCTTTTGTGGACCGATTTTTAAAAATAAATTTTGAACTGAAAAACACTCTTTTATAGTTAATTCCTGATAAAAGAATGAAATCAGTGATGAGAAAATTAATGTCATTGTTCCAAAAGCGTGGGATTCTCTACACTACAATTTTACATTCACTCTGCATTTCGCAATTATTGTGAGAAAATATTCTTGTAAAAACTTTCAATGCATAATTTTATTAAATTTTTATTTAATATAATCTTCTTGCTTTTTTCCAAAGCATCATTTTAATCTGTCTTAGCGATTGCACTCTTGTTACTTCTACAAATTGACAAGTTATATATATATATATATGTATGTATGCATGTACGAAGACACTAAATGCATAGTGTCGTCCACAGCATAAATTTTAGCACTATTGCTCTGTAGTGCTCTCTATTTACTGCAAATAGTACACACATACAATTCTGTATATTTCAAATTTGCAAACCATGAATCCATGAAAAGGAAATGCAAATCAAGAACTTTCAATAACATCATCTTGTTCTTTTTCTTTTTTTTTTTTTTTCAAATAAACTATTGACATTTTTAACTGATTTTTTTTCATTGCAATTCATATTGCTTTTTTGCATTCGATTAAAAAAATTTATTATGCAGCAGTGTAGTTTTTCAGTTCTTGATAGAGCACAGTGGCCTATCTAGTTAGCTCGATCGCATTAATTCAATTTTATAATAGTGTAAAATTAATGTTTTGTTATTTATAGAATTTTTTATCTTCATGTTTTAAAAGAATTGGTTAATTTACCATATCAAAGAAGTTAAATTTATATTAAACATTTGATTAATTCGTGGTGGGGTGCTCTTTATCAAATGTTGTTATTTCTAACTGGTTTTATTGCGAAATGCAGAGTGAATGTAAAATTGTAGTGTAGAGAATCCCACGCTTTTGGAACAATGACTTTAATTTTCTCGTCACTGATTTCATTCTTTTATCAGGAATTAACTATAAAAGAGTGTTTTTCAGTTCAAAATTTATTTTTAAAAATCGGTCCACAAAAGGTGGTGCCGTCCATGGCTGATAGGTAGCAATGCTAGACTAGTAGTGCGGAGGTCGTCGGTTCAATTCCGGCCAGAGATCCTGGGTGTTTTCTGCAGACAAGCTTATCGCTTTGTCGGGATGTGTTTGTTTCTTTAAAAAAAAAAACAAAAAAAAAACTAGATCAAAAATCAATATATTAAAAGCGGGTGGGTTAATAACACCACCGATTCTCCCAAAAAAAAAATTAAAGGATCAATTTGCAAGCAAACCCTTTCAAACACAAACAATCTAGTTGATGGTAGCGGTAAACTTGCCCTCGGATTTCCACAAAAAAAAGTTTTTGAATCAAGCTTTCAAACAAAAAAGGAATTTTAATAATCGGCCCTTATTGCGTTATTGGTTTTTTACATTCCTACGATTCTCCCAAACCCAGGCATAGAAAAAAACTAAGCAAACTATGACTAAGAACCTGTGTAGTGTACCCATGTCGCCATACAAAATGCACAATGTATAAATACCAACTTTAAGTGTGTAGCGCAACAAGCGATAATGTTACACATGTTGAAGTGGGTCAAAAGAATATTGTTTGCTTGCATTATTGTTGGCACATGTAAATTTAAGATGTAATATAATATTTGATAATTGTGACTTTAATTTCTATTTTCTTTTATTTATGAATTTGTAAAATATTGAGTGATTCAGAAATCACTCAATGACCTAAGAAATTTTAGTATATAAGCTAGAACAAATTGTAAATAAAATAAGATTATTACAAGCAACTGAATTCGGCACTTGTTTGCCTTTTGTTTTAATCTCCATTCTTTTGGCAGTTCTTTTGAACGCCTAAGTTTTAGCTGGGACCCCCTCAGCTGTTTTAAAATAAAAAAGGGGCTATAGAAAACATTTATAAACCTTTACATGGCGATCCTGCCGACCGATCCTGCGACATCCACAGAACCTGAAAACTGATCCTGCCTACAAAACCTAAAACCTTTATCGCCTGATGTCAGAAGCGGAAATAAATGAGATTGTCACCCGCTGGGAACAATATATTGAGGACTGCAAAAGCGAAGAATACGAGCCTTCCAACATAGCCAACGCATTGGTATCGGCACCAGTATATACACCACTTCCACGTTCCGCAGGTCCCAAGGCAATTACCATCGAAGAATACAGGAAGAGAAACAAAAAAGTGGAAGAAATCCCAAAAGCAACCAAAAAACCGATAAAAAAGAAAAGGGCTGGCAAGAAATTTCAGAAGCGTAGACAACTAGCGATACTTTACAAGGAACTAACACTGGCAACCACTCTAGAAGCTAAGACTGCCATTAATAAGAAAATTAAAAATTTAAAATTTAAAAAAGAATTAAAACTTTAAATGCAAAAATCTTATCTTTAACTATTTCAAAAATAAAAAAAAAAAACTTATGTAAAACAACAATCAAATAAACCCAAATAAAAACAAAATATAAATTAAAAATGGGTAAACCACAAAGTAAAGTGGAAATTCAAGAAAATATTCTCACCAATGGTACAGCCAATACCAAAGAAAATTCAATTACATTAGATCACATAATCATATTTGCAATAGTGATGATTATTTTATATGGTGCACACAAAATAAACAAATATTTTAAAGGCTATGTAATTAAACACACTAATAGACAAAGCAATTCTATAACAAATGTATAAAATTATAGAGAACAAACTTTTACCTATTAATAAAAATCAAGGCAACAAAATTTAAAAATGGTAGGTCCTATTTGGGGAAATCCTATAAAAAATACCCATCTAGACAAACAAATCATAAACAATAATTCAAATGATACTAATGAACCTTTTATATCGAATTCACATCTTTTATTAATTTTAATTGTAGTAATATTTTTAGTATATACCATAGATAAAATTTTTCAATACTTCAAAATTTACATAATTAAACGTAAAAATATAAATTGCAACAATGCAACACAAGTTTAAATCATAATAATAAAAAGAAAATATGTATTATTAATAAATAATTTTAATGGAACAAAATATTTCAGACTTAAAAGAGATATTAAAAAACCTAAAGAAAAGTCCAGGAAGGACATATACAGAAAAAACAATTCAAAGCAAATTAGAAACAATAGAGAATATAAGAAAAGATTTTCAGTCAAATATACTCGAAGAAAATCATGAAGATAAATTATCTGCTCTAAAATTAGAATTTAATAATATATATAGAAAAATTAAAGAATACTTATTGGAAAGCCCGAAAGAATTAGAAAAGAAGACTACAAACATGGCAACATTTAATTTAGAAACAGCATCAAAAGCACTACCATTGTTCACTGGTAATTATTTGGAATTAGCAAGCTTTTTAATAACAGCAGAACTCATCAATAAAACGCTATCAGACACAGCAAAAATAGACTTTCTTCAATACATTTATCATGCCAAACTAACATCTAATGTTAGAACAGCAATAGGAAGTTATAGCAAACCAGAAAATTTTGAAACTCTAAAAAATTTGTTAGAACAAAGGTACAAAAGTACTAAAACAATACCAGAATTACAAAATAGGTTAAACACATTATTCCAAGGAAAAATGTCAGTTAATTTATTTAAAGAAAAAATATTACATATAATAGATAGTCTAAACAAATTGGGGATAGAAGAACTAGGAAGTACTGCGTCAGTAGCAGAAAAGAACGTAATAATTAGATTAAACAATAAACTAGCTCTGGAAACTTTCAAAAAGGGTTTAAATGAATGCTTTAAGTCGACCATATATGCTGCTAGACCAACTACTTTACAAGAAGCATCAGAACTTGCAATTGAACTTGAAAACGAAAAGAAAGCGACACATAACGAAATACTACATATCAGTAGAGAGAAACCACGATATCAATCACAAAATTACACTAAAAATAACAATACATTTTCTAACTACAACAACAACAGGCCACACAACAGCCATAACACTAACATAAACAGTTACAACAGGAAAAACAATTATGATACCAGTAATAATAATTCACCCAGAAACAATAATTTCTCTAGAAATAACAATCATAGAAATAACTTCAACTCTAACAGATTTAATAATAATTTCAACAACAGCTACCAAAATAACAGACCCAATAACACGAGAAACTTCAACAACAGTCACGATAACAGAAATAACACAAACAGTAACAACAATAATAACAGTAACAACAACAGAAGATATATACGTACGATACAAGACGAGGGAAACGAGGAAGGCTCGGAATACAGGGATATTCCGGACAGCCAAAATTAAGAGTATTTAAAGTTTCAAATAATAACACAAATTACATAATCGCTAAATACAAAAATAAAGAATTAACATTTCTTGTCGACACAGGAGCCGACATATCGTTATGTCGCACTAAAACAATTTTTGATGATGAACCACTAAACATAGAAAACAGATGCAAATTAACAGGCATCACTAATGAAGAAATATATTCCTTAGGGACAACTGAACTTGAACTTTCATTAGCAGACCAAACATGCAAACACAAATTCCATCTAGTAGATGACAATTTTCCAATAGAGACAGACGGAATAATAGGGAGAGACTTTTTAAGAGAATACTTATGCAAAATAGATTACGAGACATTCACAATTTCTTTGTTTACCAATAATGAAACCATAATTCTGCCAATGCAATCAAAAGCATTCAACACATTAAAAATAACTATACCACCGCGAACAGAAATCATACAACCATTGAAATTAAACCTTACAGAAGACAGCGTAATTTTTAATAATGAATTAAAACCAGGTGTATTTTTAAGTAATTCAATAGCTCCAAAAAGCGGCATGACACACTTAAAAATTTTAAACACAACGAACGAGGAAATAACTTTACAGGGCATTAAACTTCAAACTGAACCACTGAGAAACTATGACATATTAAATTACAACAACAATATAAACAGCAACGAACGTTTTAACAAAATTTTGAATGACTTGCGATTAGACCATAATGACGAATATGCAAAAACACAATTAAAAGAAATATTTAAAAAATATCAAAACGTTTTTCACATAGAAAACGAAAAACTAAGCACCAACAATTTTTACAAACAGAAAATCACGACCTCAGAAAACACACCTGTTTATATAAAAAACTACAGACTACCACATTCACATACCGACATAATAAATGAACAAGTACAGAAAATGCTAAATGACGAAATAATAGAACCATCAGTTAGCCCATATAATGCTCCACTCCTTTTAGTACCAAAGAAAAACATAGAAGATAAAACAAAATGGAGACTTGTTGTAGATTTTAGAAAACTTAATGATAAAATTGTTAATGACAAATTTCCTCTAACTAGATTAGAAGATATTTTGGACAAACTAGGTAGAGCCAAATGGTTTTCTACACTTGATATGACAAGCTCTTTTCATCAAATTGAATTAGATAAAGACTCCAGACCGTTAACTGCTTTTTCCACACCACAAGGACATTTTCAATTTAAGAGACTTCCATTCGGACTAAAAATTTCTTCTAACAGTTTTCAAAGAATGCTTACAATAGCATTATCCGGACTAGAATCCGAAGCATTTCTTTACGTAGATGACATAATCGTATACGGTTGCAGCTTAAATCACCACAACCAAAATTTAATAAGAGTTCTCGATAGATTACAACGATACAATTTAAAACTAAATCCAAAAAAATGTAATTTTCTAAGACCAGAAGTAGTTTACTTAGGACATTTAATAACAAAGAACGGTGTAAAGACAGACCCATCTAAATACGACGTAATAAAAAACTACCCAGTACCAAAAAACGCAGACGAAGTAAGACGATTTGTCGCATTTTGCAATTATTACAGAAAATTTATACCCAACTTTGCTGACGTTGCCAAAGAACTAAACGCACTGTTAAAGAAATCAACAAAATTCATATGGACGGAAAAATGCCAGACTGCTTTTGAGGAATTGAAAGAAAAATTAATGAATCCACCAGTATTACAATATCCGAATTTTGATAAACCTTTCATTTTAACAACAGACGCATCAAATTACGCATTAGGAGCAGTTTTATCTCAAGGTGAAATCGGACAAGATTTACCAATTTCATACGCTAGTAAGTCATTACAAAAACATGACATTAACAAACCAGTAATTGAGAAAGAACTTTTAGCGATTCATTGGAGCATAAATTTTTTCAAACCTTACCTATACGGCAGAAAATTTATAGTTGTGACAGACCATAGACCATTAATTTCATTATTCTCACACAAAAATCCATCATCAAAAATGACAAGAATAAGACTAGATTTAAGTGATTATGATTTCACAATTGTATATAAAAAAGGAAAAATGAATACAAACGCCGATGCACTTTCTAGGATAGAACTAGACTCAGACATACTTAAACAAATGATACCGCAAGAAAACGACGAAAAAGACAAAAAAGTATTAGTAACAACGAGGGCCATGAAGAATAAAAATAAAGAGGCAAATAATAAACAACATAATGAGGCAAATAACAATTTTAATGAAACACGTGTAGAAGAAAAGAGTATGGAAAAATGCAATTCTCAGAAGTCTGATCAACTTCAAATATGGGAATGTATATCCATTAATGACGTCAAAAATATGAAAAAATTGCAATTTAATAAATTTGAAAATATAGAACATAAAGATATAATTATTGAAAATAATATTGTGCACATAGGACGTGATGATAATTCATCGAAACCAGTTTCGACCATGAAGAAATCACGTACTCAAAATAAGAATGATATGAATATAGGATGTAACGATAATTCATCGAAACAAGATTCGATTATGAAGAAGTTACATGCCAAAAATATACAAAATGAAAATAATATGCATGCAAGATTCAGCGATAAATCAGCGAAACTAGATTCGATACTGAGGAAACTGATATCTAAAATGAGTAAAAAGAATATAAATGAATTAGCGCTATCAAATGAAGATAAAATATTTAATATATATAACAAAGAAGAATTAAAAGAAGCATATGCAAAATTAAGAATAAATAATAAAAGTCCTCAACTTAAAATATTAATATATAATGCCCCAAAAAGAATAACAGATGACATTTTAAAATACAAACTAATTGACCAATTCCACAATACCACCCACGCAGGTCATTTAGGAGTAAGAAAAACAATAATTAAACTAAAACAGCGATATATTTGGAAAAACATGAACAAGATGGTAAAACAATTTGTATCATATTGTGACAGTTGTAACAAAAATAAACAAACAAGACACATAAAAGAACCACTTACACTAACAAACATACCACAACAACAATTTAAAACCATTTAAGACATTATAGAATAAAATACTAACATATATACGTAAAAATAAGATATACACATATGTAAATATTCAAACTAATTATGTATATAAGTAAATCATAAGAATTATTGTAACAGTACTATGAAGTTGATTAGAAAAATTCCTCCCTAATTTTTCTCTTAAGGGTGAGGGTGTAGTGTACCCATGTCGCCATACAAAATGCACAATGTATAAATACCAACTTTAAGTGTGTAGCGCAACAAGCGATAATGTTACACATGTTGAAGTGGGTCAAAAGAATATTGTTTGCTTGCATTATTGTTGGCACATGTAAATTTAAGATGTAATATAATATTTGATAATTGTGACTTTAATTTCTATTTTCTTTTATTTATGAATTTGTAAAATATTGAGTGATTCAGAAATCACTCAATGACCTAAGAAATTTTAGTATATAAGCTAGAACAAATTGTAAATAAAATAAGATTATTACAAGCAACTGAATTCGGCACTTGTTTGCCTTTTGTTTTAATCTCCATTCTTTTGGCAGTTCTTTTGAACGCCTAAGTTTTAGCTGGGACCCCCTCAGCTGTTTTAAAATAAAAAAGGGGCTATAGAAAACATTTATAAACCTTTACACCTGGGTTCGATCTCTTTTTAGAGCAAGTTAACAACATCATAAATTTTTCTAGTGTACATTAGAGTGCCATTGTATTTATTGTTGTTGGACTGTTTAAGTGATGAAGGCGATTGACACTTTTCCACGTTAAGGTACACAACAGCGTACTCCTTTGTCGGTGAGTAGAACCGGCAAAGTAAAAAAATTAAATTAAAATTCCTGCTTTTTCAGCGTTCTACACTTTCAACAACAATATTCTCTACAGTAGCCATTTTCCTAGGTTATGGAACAATTGTATAGTTGAAGGTCATCACCTAAGTACTGGTCCTACAAGGAAATTTCTTATTGTTGTTACACTCTCTGCAAAAATAGTTGTAGAAAAACATTAGCATTTTTATTTTGTATGATTTTTTAACTGATTTGCCTTAGTAATACGTACTCTGCTATTATTTTCAACTTTAAACGTTTATAGCTCGTAAAATACTGAACCCACAATAATCTAGAGTATTTTGTTAATTTTCTTGAGTAAATATTCCTCATTTTCTGTAAGTTTTGTCAAAATAGGTTCAACAATATGGCCATAAAATGCATCAAAAAAAAATGGTCTTGCCTGTTAGTTTTACAGAATTAAAATCAATAACAATAATTTCAATCATAATAGTGTTGATATATTGCTGCATTTACTTTTTGGCGTTTTTAATATGAAATATATTTCTTACTATCCATCGGAACAAAAAAAAAAACTTTTTAATCTTTCCTTTTTTCTAGATTTGTTTTTTTATTTTTTTTTTTTTTGTTATATACAGATAATAGGTCACATAAATTTTCATCAGTAATTTTATTTAATTTTTTTTTAATAAAGCATTTTATTTCATATAAAGCTTTGTAGGAATCAAAAAAAAATATATTAAAAAACTTTTTAATGTCAATCATCATTAAGCATGACTTAACTTTTATATTTTCATTATTGTAATTTTTTCCTTCTTAAATTAAACTTTGTTCCTTAAAATATACAAAATTTTTAAATGTATGTTTGTTCGTTGTTCGATATCATTCTTGTGAGTATATAAACGAGATAAAAATTAACTTTTTCAGCTGCCATCAAAAAAAGTCTATTGAAAGTCTATTTTTATGTAAATATTAATAAAATAAAATTAATCAAAGTTTGATGAATGTAAAGAAAACAAATTACAATAATATTTATGCATTTGCCAAAAAGTTAATTATAAGAATTTTATGTCAAAAATCACATATTAAATGGGAAATAAGAAAAAGTTTGAGTAACAAATTAGTTTTCAGTAGCATACATTACATTATTTCATTCGATATGTATGTACAGTTGCGATCAAAACATATCCGAAATATTTCATATATATACTAGATATAAATAAAACTAAAGGTGGGTCATACTTGCCAAAAAAAAGTGTAACCACTAAATACTAATGAAAATCGTTTCGATTTAGACACGTGTTTGTAACGTTAAAAAGGTTCATATTTAAATCATAAAAAATGACATGGAATCCAATATATTTTCACATATATGTATATTGGAAAATGTTTAACTTAATAAATATACATGTATGAAATATAAAATGTGAATATTAATAATTTCTTTGTATGAGGATAAACGTTTTGTTTTCCCCGTCCTCTCGTTTCAAGAATTCCTTGGAAAATATATTTTATCCTCGGAGCAGCACACATCAAGACATTTACTATTTTATTTCCGCAGCAGTGTAAATATTAATAATTTCTTTGTATGGGGATAAACGTTTTCCCCGTCCTCTCGTTTCAAGAATTCCTTGGAAAATGTATTTTATTCTAGGAGCAGCACACATCAAGACATTTACTATTGTAGTTGTGGAGCAGTGTGTATATTATTAATTTCTTTGTATGGCGGAACACGTTTCCCGCGTCCTACCGGTACAAGAATTCCCCGGAAAATTTATTGTATACCAGGAGTAACTCACATCAAATATCAAGACATTCACTATTTTAGTTGCGCAGATATGTTAATGTTAATAATTTCTTAATATGGTGGCATACGTTCCCCCCGCCCTATCGTTTCAATAATTCCCTGCAAAATTTATTATATTCTAGGAGTAACCGTTATGTCGCTTCATGATTTGGCAGGAAATGTAGTTATTCTAGCAGCAACGCACATCGACTTTCAAGACATTCAATATATTCGTAGTATATGAGTATTTATACATATACTTTGTATGTAGGGTTGCCACATGGCCTGGACTCGCCTGGATTGTCCAGTTTTTTTTTATCTTGTCCAGAGTCCAGGAAAAATTACTTATGTCCAGGAAATATTTAGAACAATGCAATTTATAACAATGCTATGTAAATGCGATAGTTGAGCCGCCTACGAATGTATTAAGCAGCCGGCGCCGATTATTATCCATCGACTTCAAACTCTTCACTCAGTGTTGATTTGCTCTACTTAACCCAAAATAAACACTGCGTACAGCTGTTGAAGGTGTGTGAATATATTTGCAAATAAATTGTAAGTTTTTATTGTTTTTATTTTGGCATTAAAGAAATTTTAAGATTTCTGTATTTAAGAACGACAATCATATTAGCTTATTGTGAACCTAAGGATGGAAACTACCTCTGAGGCTGGAACTTCAAAAAGAAGATTAGTTTGCTTTAGCGATAGATGGTGTCATTTAGCAGAATACTCTAAATGGATTCAAAGAAAAGATGAATTTACAGAGTTTTGCAAATTTTGTCAAATTGATATTACTATCAAATATGAAGGAAGTTGAGCTTTGAATCGACATATGCAAACAAAACGGCATATGAAAGTCGATTCATCTCAAAAATTATCAAAAAGTATTGCTAACTTCGTTGTGCCAATAGAGTCTAAGGAAGATGAAAGTATTTCCCGAGCTGAACTCGTAAGTGTTTTCCACAATGTTGTGCATGGGCTTAGCTACAGTAGTTTGGACTGCCAAATAAAACTAAGTGCTGGTATATACTGCGATAGTGCAATTGCTAAAAAGATGTCTTGTGGACGTACCAAAGCGGCTGCCATAACGCGAAACGTTTTGGCCCCATACTCCGAAGAAAAAGTTGCTAACGCCTTGAAAGAAAGTTTTTTCTTCTCCGTAGGCAGTGATGCTTCAAATATAGGAAACATCAAAAGCTATCCATATGCCGTCCAGTATTTTGACGCCGAAACCGGAATATGCAAGAAAATTTTAGATTTTTATGAAGATCCGAATGAAGCTTCCAGAGATATATTTAAAAATATAGTTAAAATAACTAACGAAAATGGACTACACATTGATCAACTAGCAGCTTACAGTGCAGATAATGCATCAGTGAATTACGGCGCTCATAATTCTGTGTACCAAAAACTGAAAGACGTAAATCAAAAAATCATAAAAGCAAATTGCAATTGCCATACAATAAATAATTGTATTAAATATGCTTTAAATGCTTTGTCCGTTGATATATGTAGAAGATATAGTTATCAAAACATTCAATGAGTTCAGTTCTTCAGCATTGTCGAATGAAAAATTAAAAAAATGCTTCGAGTTTGCTTGCATTGACTACAAAAATTTACTTCGACATGTTCCCACGAGATGGCTTTCGCTCTTGCCGGCTTTAGACCGATTGTTGCATTCCTGGCCTGCTGTGAAAAGGTACTTTTTGCAAAAAGGAGAAAAAAACTGTCGGAAAGCTATCTGGAAATTTGTGTCACATGGAGTTACAGATAATGAACTTATCAATGAGGATGAAGAATGTTTTTCAGAGGGTTTGTCGGAGGTCTATTTATATTTTATACATAATATTATGCAAGAGTTTAACTCCGCCATATTATCTCTTGAAAGTGATTCATGTAATATCTTAGAAATACATTCCATTATGAGTAAACTTATGAATAGTCTTCAAACGCGTTTAAAAGATTGCTTTTATGGCAGCAAGGTCAGTGCTCTTTTTAAAGCCATCACTCATGATGAAATTCAAATTTTCAAACAAGAAGCTGATCAGTTCCTACAAATGGCTGTTACGTATTTGGACCAACGTTATGACTTCGGTGAGGAATCACTTTATAAAAGACTTTCTTTTTTAAATTTGAAGAAATCCCTTTTATCGTGGGACAATTTGTCGGAACTTCCAGAAATATTACAAATATCAAATTCCATTGACAGCGATATTCTATTTACAGATTACTCCTGCCTTCGTGAAGTGTATGACCAATTGCCAAAAGATATTTCATCCGACCAAATATGGTCTTATTTTTTTAAAAAATGTGATAAAAACAATATAATTAATATGTATAAGCTGATCTCATTTGTTTTGTCTATACCTATTTTGTGAAAGAACGTTTAGTATTCTTAATAATTTATATTCTAAGGAAAGGAATAGAATGTCGTTCGATCTTATAAAAGGTGAACTGTTAATTAGATTCAATTTTGATGAAAATTGTAAAGATTTTTTAAACTATTTATATAAATAAATTAAAGGTAAAGGACTTTTAAGTTCTGTATCAAAAAGCTCAAGATACCTGTGGAAAAAGTAATATCAAATATCTTTTTTTTTCAATTATCCTAACGACTGAATTTTAAAGATTTTGTTTTGTTATCTTAACTTTTATAATATAATAATCTGAGTATTTAATACATAGATTTCTTTAAATATGAAATATGTATATATACATACATACGTATAAAGACTGAATTAAATGTTTCTTTTGTTTTGTTTATCATTAAATGTTCTTTAATAAAATAAAAATATTAATATTACTACTTTTTTATTCGTCCAGGAATTTTTTTAAAATCCAGGTAATTTTTGGTGGGTGTCCAGTAATTTTACTTTTGGTGTGTGGCAACCCTATTTGTATG
This sequence comes from Lypha dubia, assembly GCA_947311025.1. Classification (NCBI taxonomy): domain Eukaryota; kingdom Metazoa; phylum Arthropoda; class Insecta; order Diptera; family Tachinidae; genus Lypha; species Lypha dubia. The sequence continues at coordinate 51,527,438 of OX371260.1, read as the reverse complement.
GGGCGTGTCGTATACGTTGCGGCGGTCCTATCGCTTTAAGTTTTTAATTTTGCGACGTTCAATATCTTACTTGCACAGATATGTTAATAATAGATATATTCATTTCCTAAGTTACCCGTGGCTTAAAAAAGTGGGCGTGGAAGTGGGCGTGGAAATATTTATTACAAATCCATCCAGACATTCTCCATTTTAGATGAATAGAGTTACTACGAAAAATTTTAAAATAAAATTAGACAAATCAGTTCAGTAGTTCTCGGTTTTTAAGTAATTTAAAAAAAAAAAGTAAGCGTGAAAGTGATCATGATCAATTTTTCTTTTCATAAGTTGGGCTATGAAAAACATTAAAAAACAATTCTATGCAGCCGTTCTCAAATGATGCGGTAACCAACGAAAGAAATTTTATTTTTATTTATACAGGTGAACTCGTTTTAAACATGATTTTTCTAATATTTAATTTCCTAATCATTCCATTATTATCATTAGATTCATGTTTGTAATAAACTAAAAGTCAGTTTATATTAAAATTTGTTTGGAAAAAAAATGCTAAATATTTAATCAAATTAAATAAGCACTTAAGGCTTGTTATCTACTATTTACCATGCGCTCAATAGTAAAAAAAAAACCAAAACAAAACAGAAAAAAACGACAGGCTTTTTCAATCAGTTCAAATTCAAAATAAATGTTCTTGAAAATTATTTATAAATAAAATCAGCAATAAAATGTCATGTTAAATTAATGCTTCAAATGGCAAATAAGCCAAGCTAAAGTCAACCAAGAGGAAAATCGAAATTGCGGTTTCTGTGTTCAATGCATACTCTCGTCTTGATTTCATTCTTATTTTATTTCTCATATTTCAAGGAGTTTTCTCTAGAAGGCATTTTAAAAGTTGTATGGTAGTTTCACATCAATACATACATACATAGTAGTGGTAGAGGCGTTATTGGTTGTAGAAGCAGCTAAAGTATACTGTTATTTAATAATGGAACATGTACTTAACTTTATAATGCAGTGGCAATAAGAGCAGATAGAAAAAAATCAAAACAAATATCTTTAGTCTAACATGCCATTTGTACTTATGAGTTAAATATTTAAAAAGTAAAAAAACTTAATAAATATTTTTTCTTAAGTTAACGGCACTAAATGGTGAACTGACTTGAGTTGTACTTGTTTTGTGTCTATTAAAGTTGATGTGCTCAAGTGTGAATCGAATATTTTCTCAATTTATTTATTATTTTTCTTCTAGCCAATTGACTAGAAACTCAATCAACTTGTATGTCTATAACAGGCAACACAACAGCATTAGTTACATACATCTATGAACAACATGAGAACATGTGTATTAAAGAATGGGTACAACTACTATTTTGTATTTAATGTTTTCCTAACAAAAATATTCTCTCACACAAAACAATATATAAATACACACAAATGCACACGCACATTTATTACCCAGCAGCGAAATTTTGGAGGCCTTCATTTGTAAGGCCCTCCGTAAGGCCTTCCTAGAGCTTCTTTTACATGCTCGCTTGTCTTCTCAAAAAGGCCTACCCCCTTCTAAAAATGTAGTTTTTATTTTGGGTATGTATACATCAATAAATAAATAAATATGTAGTTAATTATTTTGTTGACTTGATATTTTGGCACTTTCATGGGTTTTTATTACTTTTTTGCATTTCTAAAGATAATTTAAAAATAAATTTGTGACTGAATAAGGCCTTTTACCAGGCCTGTGTAAGAAGGGAACTTAGAAGGCCTTGGTTGGCTAGGACATCGTGTGTAAAAAATGTATGAGTATGGAATGCGGCAAGAGGCCAAGTAAGGCCTTCCAGAAGACCAAATAAGAGAAGGCCTGCTTAGTGTTTCTTTCCGCCGCTGGTTTAAGTATACTTACGTATGTGTGTAGCATGAGTAAGTATACATATTATATAAACGTACGTATACGTATGCATGCATAACAGCTGAATGGTTAAGCAAAGGCATCAATAAAATCAACATCATTAAACGAGTAGAACGCATACAGATTTCCAAGAAGGCGATAAAAATTCAACAGTTTATTTAATATAATAAAGCATTATTGATAAAATCAGTTTTGCTTGTTGAAGTGAATAGTCTTTTTAACCCTTGAAAGCCCTTGCGCTTTAAAAACTATTTTATTTTTTTTTTATTTCACGATTAAATTAAAATATTAGATCGCCTACTCGATTTTCAATTATTATCAGCCATGTCACAGAACTCAATTATGATCGAAAGTGGATGCAGTTCCTAAAGTTGAGTCTTTAGAAATTAAACTAAAACACAATTTTTCGTTTGTAATTAAACCACCTTTAAAATTCAAAATGCAATTACCCATAATTTTTTCTACAAACTTCATTTGTAGTAAACAAATAACCATACTTTTAGGAGCGTCAGTAAAATAAGGTTTCCATGTTAATAAATATTGCGTAATGTTAGCTTTTTAGTCAAATTAATTTAAAAAAACGCCCACGGGTATTAAAAACTATATCATTAGGACCATTCTCGACGTCTACTTTCGAATTTCTCTATAAATTTTTTTTCTCCATTTAGGCTAACAAATAAATTTTTTAAATTTGTATCCCTTGAATTTTTTGAGATATAAAAATTATTGCAATTAAATCTGTATCTTTTCAGACAGCACTAAAAATCCTGATTTAAATTTTTTGTATATTTTTTAGGCCCAAATTCACAGTCATTAGTTAGCTAATAGTAATAGTTTAACTAATAATATTTGATTCACAGCTCCTAGTTTAACATTAGTTAAACCATCAAAAGTCATTGGTTAACTAATAGTTAGACAACAGCTGATTCGTTGGTATTTATTATTAGTATTTTTGTTTTGTGAAAAATTTTAGATATGGCATGTGAAATTGAAAACGCGGAGTCTGACATTGAAAGTGACACTGATACTGATAATACGCGAAATGTTGTTGCTGAGCGTCGCCAACGTAATATAAAAAGATTTTATGGGTAGATTCCGTCTTAGCAAATATGTAGGTGACGTGGCAAGTTCTTGAATGTATACGCCATTTTTTAAGAAATAATAAATCAAATGTAAACAAAACCCATATGCTGTAACAGAATTGCCAGTACTGAAAGTTAATAGTTTGATAGGGTTACCATTTTTTGTTCATATTAAAAGTGTTGGTTAAATAATACACTGTGAATATGAAGTATTAGTTAAACAATAGTTATCATTTTAGTTTACTAACAGCTAACTAATTACTGTAAATTTGGCCCTTAAAGGTATAAAATTGATGAACCAGCAGCACTCTTAGTACTTTTTGTGTTTAGGATAACTAGAAAGCAATAAGCACAGAAATTAAATTTATATGGAATTGTATTCCTTCTTTTAAATGTATGTTGGTACCTTTTCGAAATTTGATTTTATAAAGTTTCAAATTTATCCCTCTTTTTTATAGAAAAGCTTTTTATGTGAATTAATATGGTAGAAATAATGTTTAGTATAAAACCATTCCATTAATAAGCGTTTGATAAAGAAATATATCTTTTTTTTTACATGGGGACAAGAAAGTACTAAAACAGGTGAATTACACATAATGCCGTACTTTTTGATACAGAGAGTTGCAGTATTGTATTGCCTTTTAAGTCATGTGGATCAAAATGATACATTTATCTCAGTTCATTTTAAAACATTTTCTTTAAGGCCTCTTTACATGGTAATACATGTACACCGGTATGTCAAAAATTGAAAGAAATCTTATCATGTAAACGCAAATCGTTATGAGTACGAGAGAATACGGATAAAAAATCTGGCAAGCGTTCGGTAAATGTTTATTTTCTAAACCATTTTAGAAATTTACGTATACTCCTTTTATCAGAGGTATCTTTTTGAGTACATATTGAAGGTGGCATCATTTCTATACAATAATTACAAAAAAATCTAAAACAAATTCATGTTGTTTTTGTAAATATTGTAAAACAAACCACCAGCTATTTCTAATATTATCCGTGTAAACATAAAAAATACCTGCAACAGACTTTTGTTCTCTCTTCTTATACACAAAGAGAATTTCATAATATTTTGATTCTACAAAGTGTTAATACTTTGTATTACCATTTAAACTCACCTTGACGGAATCACCAAACAGCCATTTTTCAAAAATTACAAATTAGTACATTTTAGATGTTGTATTTTAGCCTATAAAAATCATTTAAATGGAAAATCTTATAAAAGTTATTTTATTTAAAGCTTTTATCTAAAAACAATATTTTTAATCAGTAAATACACTTTGGTATTCCCATCAATATCAATAAAGAAAATAGTAATTCAATGTAATTGATAATGAATGTATGTATGTATGGCTGTGTGTATGTATATATTTATGTACAGGCAGTTACATTTATACAAATGTTTTCCATGGAAATTTTAACATCTTTTATGCATAACATAGAAACGTATTTTGAGATATGAACTAAAGAATGGGAATGGTACAGCACAAGGTATTATCGTCTATTAAAATTCATAGAATCAAAAACATGATTAAGAATATTGGTGTATGACAGGAACACAATGAAAGAAATGATAGAATGAACAATCAAATGTTTTTTATGTGTGTGTGTGTGTGTGTGTGTGTGTGTGTGGTGTCAGCACAAGATTGAAATGTGGGATTTTCTTGTATTTAACTCACATCCATCTAAAAAAGAAGAGAAGTAAAATAAATATAATCAATTAATTTTAGTTCTTAGTAAGTGAGAATAAATGGCGGAAGGAATGCCAAAGAAATTGTTTTAGCAGAAGAGGCAAGATTTATGGTACAGTGGGTGTGAAAGTGTAACAAAAATTCGTATTGTTGATTTTATCACATCCCGGGGGTAAGTTTTGTCATATTGGTGATAGCCACACCTTGATGCTTTGCTTTCTGGGGAAGAGGGTAGTAGGATTATCCAGATGTTACTTTTGGCCAATTATTACCAATCTCTGAATCAAAGGAGCAACGGGTGTACATACATATAAGGTAGGAAAAGTAAGTAGGTAATCTATGTTAGTCTGGTAGAAGGTGAAAAGGCACCAAAGTTCCTCTACCCAAGACCAACAAAATCGATAGAAAATTAATCCCAAAGGGTTTTTTTCGATGCTTGACCATTAACTATTCACTGTGCAAAGGGAGCCCGATAAGTCTTATTTTAAACTCACCTTGCGATGGTGATGATGCGAAATGCATACTCTGTCCTCTTGTCTATGGGTATGCTATTTGGCATACTCAGTCTCCTTGGGGATGGATATGTTGGCAGCCAACGCACTCTCTCCGTTTGTGGCATGTTTCCATGGTCGCTTATTGGTGGGGACTCCTTCGGGAGTACTCGTGATGGTTGTGGTTGCTACCAAAATCGCTGGAAGATTTATGGGTTAAATTACTGGACAACCAAAGAAGAGCCTCTATGTTCTGTTGCTTAAAACAGACAAAAGAGATTAGATAGCTGGAACACTTAAGCTAGATGTTTACGCATGGTGGGGGGTCCATGTATACGAAGCTGACATATGATATGACCCATGAAATTCCTCTTGTGTGCCCTAGGGGTTACTCGAGGATGGTGGTGAACACAAAATTCTACACGGTTTAAAGACCGTGAGACACATAAATATGTAACACATCTGCCACTTTTATCAGTCAAAGTTTGAATGTTTTCCCTTTTCCATTCCTCCTACTACTAAAGGGATTTCCATAAGTAATAAAGAAAATCTTCTTAGTGTGAGGGAGGATAACAATATAACCCTCTCCCGGTTTTTATTTCTCTTAATTGGGCTGATTAAAAATACAAACTATGATATTAACTTGGCCTATTATTGAAACTCAAAAATTGTTTGTCCGATTTGATTATATTACAAAGGCAAGACAAGGCAATCACATTGGATCCAATTGGGTCTCCGAGTGGATGTGTGCTTCACACTTCCTAACCAAGTCTTACCTAACTTAGTTTTATTTTATAACGTGATTTTATCAAAGTACAAAGTTTAAAAAAAAACAAAAGATCAAATATCAGAGCAGGTACTTTTGAAAAAGTTGGAAAGTTCCATTTGTTGCCTCCACAAAAAGTTACATTTGTGCCACTGTATCAATATTATATGCTTTTAATATGTACACTATAATTAATTAGTAAAACTGACAACTCTTCAGAATGAATTTCATATTATTTTCCACATTTTTATCCCTTCATTACGTACAACATGCCACAGTATTAAAAATGCGTTTGAGTGTGAACGCAATTCAAATAAAAAACATAAAAAAATACTCGTACTCCTTCATCTGGGTGATGAATTGACAAGAAACGAAGACAAAAAAAAAAAGAAATCATTTGAAGTAAAACAAAAATTCCTTAGATGATGCCACTACCGCTACGATTACTGCTGAATATGGAAAAGTTGAAGAGATGGAACTCATTTCCGTTCATTGTTGTATTGCTTTTAAATGGCACGCCACTTCGGGAAAAGTTATATTTGTTTTAGCTTTAGCCTCTAGAGAAATTCAAGTTAAATGCATGTTTAAGTTTTCCCCAGCGATTTAAGTACTTAGACTTCTAGTCATTTACTTGACTACACCAGCTAGAAAACTGATTGTGATACTGATGCTGCCCCTGCTGCTGCTGCCGCTGCTGGTTGCTACTCATTAAACAAATAAGAGGATACCTTTTGTTTTCGCTTAACTGCCTGGTCATGCTCTCCATATTACTCAACTACTGGTATTGTTGCTGAAAACTGTTTTTGTCTATTTGACGCTTTGTAGGAAAAAGTTTTTTCCAATCTTTTTTCTTTTTGTACCTTGTCTCTTCCTTTACTTCTTTATTCAAAGTGTTCCGAAGAGGAAATCTTCGTTTGAGTAAATGTAAGAGAAAAAGAAAATAAAGTGTAGAAAAACTTAGTTTTATCGTCTAGAAACCACAAGCAATTTTTAACACATTTTGTGTATTGCAGTTCAGCTCTGCAACCCAATGTCCGTTTAAATTAAACTTCCTTTTTTTTTTTGGAAGTTTTTGTCTATTTTAATGATGAAAACTTTGAAGTTTTTTATTCTCTATTCATTGATACGTGGTTGTAGGTGTATTTATGTGGGAATAAAAGTTTTTGTTTGTGACAAAGCCACATCAGTTTATTTTAACCCCATTATTTGGTATTTTTACATGCCCTTTATCCCACGTCATAATGTATTAAGTTTGTCATTCAATTGGAAAATTGTAGAAATAATAATTTGTGATCTCATAGAACATATCGAGGAGTTTCGTTTGTTAAATTGTATACAACTGAATTGAAGCCGCTTTTTTCTAGCAGAATTTTTCTTTCCAAGCCACAGATAATCCCCAACATAATTTTTTTTTTGTAGGCCCAGCACTTAGGGGATGGCCCCTACTTATGCCATGCATTGTGCCAGAACTAGAGAGAGAGAGGGATAGGTTAAAAAGGTTAGGTGGTGAAAATGTGGAAGATGACTCAATTCTATTTTATAACTCTGCTATTGCACGTTTTTCCGTTAATTTTTAGAGCAGCGATGCAGCGCCTCTGGCGTTAAGAAAATGCATTAAATTTCTCATACTGTATGAGCAGTCATTTTATTAATTGTTTTACTTCGCCGATGATTCTGCTAACCGACGAAGGAGGACGCTTTGGTGTACATTAGCTGGGAGCGATCGCTGCCGGAACACTTTTCATTGGTCAGTGATATGTTTTCATCATTTACCACGGTCCAACAACAATTAATACACTGCCACACTTTTGTATATGAGAGAAATTTATGATGTTGATTAAAATGCTCTGACCAGGCTTGGAACCCAGTTCCTAAGTCATAGTTTGCTTTGTAGTCAATGGACTAACCACTTCACTCAACATCACTCTCTCACCTTTTCGTCTTATCCGTGTCATCCAATAGTATCATCGATAATATTTGTTGTTGGTTGCTTCGTTAAATCACAAAAATAAAACCGAAACTCTCTCTCCCTCATATTATTTGTGAAAGACAGTTTTCCAACTTTCTGTCGCATCCTTGGAGGCTGCAATATTTTCCCTTGCTACTTCATACTATGAGTTGCTTCAACTCAATAATTTAACTTTAAATTCTAATTTTCTCAGCTTATTTAACTCTATAGAGTAACGATTTATAATACAGGAAATTTAAAATTAAAAATCAAAAATTTCGACTCCACCCTAATATATACATTTAATAAAATAAAGCATATTGGATTTTACTATGTTTTTTGGCAGAAAAAATATTTATCCATTCATGTATGTTAAATCCCAGCAAACATTTTATCACACGATGACTAAAAAGGGTCACTAAAATTTATGAGCGGGGAAGAACAGAAGAAAGAGAAGTAAAATATATTAATGTTTTCTTCTGTTTTCCACACATTTTTTTTTGTATTTCCCTTTACTTTCGTTTCGGTTTTTGTTATTATGTTTTATTATTTTTCTACTTTGAAACAGGATTGACCGATTATACGCTTAAAACTTAATACTTCAAGAGAAATAAACCATGCTTAAAAAATCATCGTATAAATGGAGGAGGATTTCCGAAGGTACTTTCAAAGACAAGATGAAATAAGTTTTAAATCATAGTGTGAATCTCGTGTAAGTTTTGGAAACAAACATTACTTGGACTTGTACCGAGACTGCGAGTTTTTCCAATAACTCCTTAAAATCGTACAAAACAAATCTGCTTTACATGTCATTTTTTAATATTTTCTTGATCGAAATCGTGCATGGCTTTATCAAGCTAAAGTATCCCAGAAAAAAATTATCAGGTTTCTGGAAGCAGTAACAAAATTTTTTAGTTTCGAGATGCGCAGTTTTGGAGCACTTCCGAGGCTGCACAGAAAGAAGGCAGAGAGATCGCTCAACTTATTTTTAAGCACGTTGAAGTTAGTCGGCTATTTATATTTAGTTGACACGAATAAAGTAAACAGCGAATGGAAAATAAAATTTCATGCTCTCTCTCTCTCTATTATTTATTTAAACTTGTGTATTTGCCTACAGATGAATTATGTATGTTAGTAGATGACGCAGTAAAACGAAGGCATAATTGAGATAATTCAAACATGGTTTTAGCGCATTTCGGATGATTAGAAAGAAGCGCTCTTTTATGTAAAAAACAAGAGCTCCAAAGTGGGACATCGCGAACAAAAATCATGCATGTTCGAAGCGCTTTTCGCAGCAGGAGGTACAACAACAGCAAGCATCTCTCCCTTACAAACCTGCTTCGACCGAAGCAGTAGTTTTTGCTGGGATGTTCTGCTAATATCCTTGGGGAAAACATTTAAGAGGCTAATAATAAAATGCGCATAAAGTTCCTTAAAAATTACTTCAGTGTTTATCATGATACTGAGTAAAAATTACGTCTTGGAATTCTATTTGTCGTGCCTAGAAAAAACGCCTTCATGTAGTTGTGTAACGGTGCACTTCCTTACTACATTGTTGGTTTGTGACTTTGCTCAGCACTTACTATTGCACGCGTTTTTTCTCCTGGATATGGCGTTTGCGGTGGTCTATTTGATGACAGTGACATTTTTGATGTCACGAGTTCGCTGTAAAACCTGGTGTTTGCTTAGTTTTGAGTGTATCTTATGTCTGTAGGAAAAGACGTTAGAAACCTATTAATTAAAATCGAATTTGTTTTATTTGTTAATATTTATATGTATAGGCTAAAGCTCGTAAATGTTAGTAATCAGAGAAATCAGAGAAGTTGTTTTATGTTTATTGGGATTCGAACCGGGATACGTTGGCTTTGTGGAAGAGCCCTCAAACCCCTACAATACAACATAAGAACTAAAATTTCGCAAATTCTTTCATTAACAAGTTAATTTTTTGAAAAATGTAAATAATGAACTAAAAATAATTTATAAAATGTTTTGTTCTAAATTATTACAGAATTTTTCCCTAAAAAACAAACTATGAACTTCAGTTGAGGACAACAGTTTTCCCTTTTTAAGTATGCAGAGTCTTCAGGACTAAGTCATTTGCTACATAAATTTTTAAAGGAATGTTCATAAAAAATTTTTTATATATTTTATATTTTATATCTATATAATGAAAGAAAAGTTTTTAAGAAAATTAAATTTTTTCAAGGAACATTGCGGACTATTTCAAAAGTTTTAAATTAAATCTATTAAATGTTTCCTTATATTAAGGAAATTTTATTTGATTTGAAAAAAAAATTGCCTAAATTTTAATTAAATTTAGGAAGTAAGTTTTTACAAGTAAGTTACTGGCTTATAAGTGAATAGAGGTACGAAAAACCGGTTTTTTATCCGTATCTCAAAATTCTGATGTGACTGGCAAATTTCAAATACAGATTCTTGTTGTACTCAATAATACCTATCAGAAAAATAATATCACATTCCGGGAATTTTTACTTCATTCATTTTTGTATCACTGTGTAATTAATACTATCTGTATATGTCACAAAAGCTTTTGAAAAAATAAAATTAATAAATAAAGTACAAACCAAGGTATGTACATACATAATCGTATACATTTACATATGTACATACATAAGTATATACATCCATACATATGTACGTCTGAGAGTTTATGATAATGCTTTTGAAAAACTTTATCATTGGGCGCGTTCAGCAGAAAAACCTGGTACTAAACAGTTTAGATGTATCAACTTTTGATTTGATTAATTTTTCTGAACGATCTGCTCATTTTTTTGTCAAAAATATCAAAAATTTTACTTTTCAATTAAATATATTGAATTTTATTTTGTAAAAAAATTTCATAATATTTATTTTAAAATTTAAATAAATTAAAATTTTAAAATATATTATGAAATTTGATTCAAAAGTCAAACTGAACTGAAATATCGTAATTTGATAAAATGTATCGTACTTTTTCTTTGCTACCTAAAACAGTGAGCGTTTACTCAACATGTTCGCTCATTGCGCAGTAATCAAAGCGTTCAACAGATTGTTGAGCAATAGTTGTGTAGCAAACTGTGTCTGCTGAACGCACCCATTAATTATTTGTAATGCTTTCACTTTTTAACTAATTAATAATGGAATTATATCATTGAAAAGCATTATCATTGTTCAAAATAATGATAATGCTAAAAATTTAATTGGCATTATTTATATGTCAATGCCAATGAAATCGATAATTAATTAGTCAATTTATTTAATTACTCCCATGTATGAGTGTAGTACATGTCTTTTTTATATACAGAGCTTCCATGGTTGGAAATTTCTAAATAAAAAATATGTTAATATCAGGGATATTTTCAAATTAGGCCTGCTTACACCTTAATGATAATTCTAAATAATATGTGATAAAATTATGACTAGTTTTTTAGATCTTTAAAAAAATTATTTAAATCTTTTCACTAGATTATAGCGTTTCAGGATATATGGGAGGGATGCGAATTTTTACCATTTTTTAAAATTGATAATTTTTTACAAGGTATAACAAATGTGCCAAGGGTGGTGTTGGCCGATGTGAATAGCGCGTTGACTACTAAGCAAACAAGGACTTCGGGCATGGGTTCAAACCCTGGCCAGAGCAAGTCAATCAACATCATTAATTTCTCTAATGTACATTAATGAGACATTGTATTAATTGTTGTCGGACTATTTAAGTGATGAAGGCATAGCAGTGGTCACTAAAAAAACTGTTCCCACGGCGATTGATGCTGTTCCAAGCTAATGTACACAACATCGTCCTCCTTCGTCGGTTAGCAGAAATATCGACGAAGTAAAACAATTAAAAAAATGCCTTCTAATACAGCTTAACAAAGTTAATGCGTCTACTTAACACCGGAGGCGCCTCAACAGTGCCTTAAAAATTAACATAATGCGCAAAGCAGAGTTGTGAAAGAGTTAAGTCTTCTAAATTTTCAACATCTATCTTCTCTACCCTGAGTTCCGGCACAATGCACTGCATACGTAGGGGTCATCCCCTGAGTGCTGGTCCTAATTAAAAAAAAAAAAAAATTCAATGAATAACATGACATTTATATACGTTAAATCAATGCACTCATACATTGTTTTAATGCAAATATTCATTAACGGCCCGCCCCACGATGTCGATCGATCGATAATGCTGAAATTGTACACGAAAAGCAACTGATTTACGACCTTTTAACACCCATTTTATTTATTTGTTTAGCTCATGTTCCTCTAAACAAATAATAAGTTAAATAAAATCCGTTATTAGTGGAACGCAAGTTAGTTTTTTTACGTCTAGAAATCCAGCGATCGACATCGTTCAATATCGTGGGCCAGGTCGTAAAGTTTAATTTAAAAATGTACATTAAAAATATTCTTTGCTGTTATCCTTAAAAAAAACTAATGAAAAAGTTCATAGATTTAACGTACAGGTAAATCGTGATAAATTTAACGAAAAATTCGTTAAAACAATGAAATTTTTCTTTGAAAGTTTGCTTGTATGCAACCACAAATAATTTTTTTTTAAATATACAATAAATACTTTTGAACCCATTATTTTCCTTAAAATTTACTTTATGTATTTAAAAAATTAAGACCGAAATTATTAATAATTTCAAAATCATTATTTCAATTATCTTCTAGCCGAGTACATACTCGTATATGCTGCAACATCTATGACCAGCCATTTTCTAAATGTTTGGGGGACATTTTCAATTGTTTTTTAAAACTGAGAATAGTTTTAGTATTTTAGATTTAAGCAAAAAATTTTTCTGTATTTTGATTACTATTTCTGTCGTTCTTGTGTTTAACAAAAAAGTCAATTTAACAACCAAATTTAATTTAAAGTTACGATTACCCTTTTTTCTTAATAAAGTTTTGTTTTTAACTCTAGAAAGTTGATGATGTAAATTTTTTTTTTTTTTTTTATTTAAGTTTGATATAAAGTTTAGTTGTTAATTTTAATAAAAATTGAGAATTATTTTTGGTTTGTATTTTACTTTTTCATGTTGTTGCGTCTAATGAATAGATGAAAAGTAAATTTTAGCTCAAATTGTTAATTACCATCTCCTGACATTTTTTATGTTAATATGTGGAAAAATAGAGGACAAACTTATTTTTAAAATGTTTCTAGTGGAAATTGGCTTTCATGATTTTAAAATTTTGGTACCGTAATTTGCCTGACTAAAGGACTAAAGTGCGAACTACAAAGTAATACAGATAAATGTCCTTGCGACATTAGATTAAGTTTTACTTTCCTGAAAATCTTAGATGAAAAAGTTACTAGAAAATTAACATCAATATTTATCTGCTTCCTCTAATTCAGTTGATAAATTGGAGTGTTTATGTGGTCTGGTAAAGATATTTTGTAACAATCACGTAACAATCACTATTATTCATTCAAATCAACTGATATGAAAAATCTACACTTTCGTTTTAATTAATGGTGCTAAATTCCTTCTTTGAATTATAAAATTTTGCAGAACTTGTCAGGATAATTATTCCAATTAGGGTATACACACATTATAAATTGTATTGGATATTAAAATGACAAAATCAAGTGGAAAAACTAAAATAAATTAAAAATAGTGCGATAATTACGTGTTAAGCATCGTAATGGCTAATATTTTTGAATTAAAATTACCAAATTGTTCATTTTTTATACAAAGTTTCTGAAATAAATATAAACAGAAACAGCTGTTGCCGATAACGTGAGCTGAACTATTTTTTTGGACGACAGCAAGTGGAAAACTGCCAGAAAAACTATAAATATATGTACCTCAGAAAGTCTTATTATTATATGACTTTATCGCTTGAAGTACAGCAACAATTTATTTTAAACTGTTGTAAGATAACACAGTAGCACATTTTTCAACTTCTAAGTCTTGAACCAATTGAAAATCTGACATCTTTTAGAATTATTAGCTAAGTTTTTTTTTTAAGTTTTCGACTGGGGGTGGATTTTAGTACAATTTTCAAAAAACATGTACTGATTCTTAAGTTTATATCTCGTGAACTATTCGAAATATTGCTTTTCTCTCTTTAGCAAATTTTTACCTCTTAATTAGATCTAAAAATTTTGCCTTGAGATAAAATCAAAAAACCAACAACATCTTACTCAAATCAGCAAAACTGTCAAAAAACGTAAAATTTCGACATATTTTTCTATGGTTTTTCACATTTATTTCAGAAATTGCTACGAACTCTACCAGACAATATATGACAAAAAGATAGCCATCATAAGCTTTCAGATTTTGGGGGTCTCAATTGGTTCAAGATTTTAGTGCTACACTGTGTAATAGGACATTATGACAACATAACTGATATGACTACAGTGTGAACACCACAAATATGTCGATATTTGTTACGAATAGCCTTAATCAACAATTACGATACATAAAGCATATAGAAAGTACTTAAGCATCAACAAATAAATAATTTTTTTTAAACATTACTAGCCTTAAGCGCGAAAATAGCTTAAGCGACATTGTTTACAATTTCCATTTTTTTTTTTTTTTTTTTTTTTGATAAATGAAATAATTGGAAACATTTGCATCATATCTTACTATATACATGGTCACCCATGGAACCGTTAAGGATTTATAAGAGAATCAACAAGAATTTAAGTTTGTTTGTATTTTTCGTGACAGCAGCACTTCACATATAGATGATATTTATTTATATTATATTATTTATGCATTTAAGAACTTAAAATTTTGTGCACGTAGCCCATTAAATATTTGTATTAAAGCAAAATGATTAAAAATTGGTCAAGTGGGCGTGGCATATCTCATACAATAACTTTTATATATCTTTTGAGCTACTCTGCTGATTTAGGGCATTATTTTAGAGAAAAACATTTGGCAAAAACTTAGTGGGCGTGGCACTTCCCATATAAAGAAACTTTTTAATTGATGATATTTAGGAAACTAATGCAGTTAAGAACTTGAAATTTTGTGCACATATCCCGTTTTGAATATGTTTAAAACAATTATTGAAAATTAAAGGGGCCGTAACACCTCCCATATAATAACTTTGATATATGTATCTTGAGAACTAACCAAGTAAATCACCTTGGATTTTGTAGTGTCTTACGCTTTTGATTTAGACCATTGTTCTAGAGATAAATTATTAGAAAACACTTAGTGGGCGTGGCACTTCCCATATGGTGAAACTTATTATTTGATAATATTTAGGGAACTAATGCACCAAAATATTTGAAATTCTAGGGCGTGTAGCCCATTTTACATTTGTCTTAAAGAAAAATTATTAAAATTTGAATAGGTAGGCGTAGCTTCCCAAAAAAGAGAGCACGAATTGGACTTATGCCTGTAGCACCTTCCACAAAGAGGAAATATCTTGTTCATATACTTTTCTCTTTTTCTGCAGGAAAGTCAATGAATGCACTTTATTATTATCACAATAATTTAAATCAATCAATTATAAAAAGAACAACTATATTTAAAATAAATTACATTTCAAAACTTTATTTTGAACATTCAAGACAAAAATTTTTGTGTTGTAGAAAAAGTTTTCTTCCTTTGGAATTTATTTGAAAAACTTTTTAGTAACAATTTCTTTCACTGTTTTTTTGAAACATTCAAGTAATCACTGAAAATTGTACACAAGTACTTAAATTGCTCACAACTTCAGATAATTATGCTGTTATATACCACAAAAACGTTTAGCAAAATACAAAAATTTATGATATATGTATGCACACAAATATACCTGCATATGTGCATAAAAATAAATATCAATTTAAAATAAATGTGAAAACTGCAAAAAAATATATACGAGTATACAAAGGCTCTTAACAGAAGTCATATAAAATAATGTTAGTACAAGAAGAAGATGAAGAAAAATAAGCATAATAAACTACGAAACCACACGAGAACAATAATAATTTGACAAAAACAAAAAAAGAAACACATTTTGAATCAGAAGCACTTTCATTTGACAACTAAACTGCCAATGCGAGAGAGAAGTAAAAATTTCGTTGCTTCACCTTTGTTTCGAAACGTATAGAAAATAATCATGCACGACCATAAAACCTGACCTGCATAATAAAGCTGAAGCAAAAGGTAAATTTTGTCATAAAAAGTGTTTTCTACTTCCTTATTTGCTTTTTTTGTAACCTGCATTAGCCATTAAGTCAAATATAAAAAAAGGGGGAAACAAACCGAAAGCATTATTAAGAAAAAATTCTTATACACAAAAACCTAAAAGAAATTTAATTTAAAAATTATTTTGAAAAGAAATAAAAATTTTTTGTTTTTCTATACAGAAATGTGAGTAAATTCATTAAAAATCATCTCTCAACTAGAACTGTGTATAGCAATTTTGTGTTAAATCATGAATAAGGTATACTAGCGTATATTTCTAAATTGCCAACACAACAATTTGTTTTACAATTATTTCCGTTTCCGGTTTTGAAAACCCACATACGCATGTCGCACACAAACAGCTCACAAATTCATAGAGAAACTGTGTATACAATCAAGTGTTTTTATGGCAAAACGTGCAGAAAATCAACAAAATTTAGAAATCTTTTGTGTCATTACTATTTTGATTACTCAAATGAAATGGTAAATAAAGGTTAAAAAGAACTACAAAATTTTACTATTTTGTTGGAAAAGCAAAAAAAACATAACAAATTGCTTAACATGAAGGACAACATGCATGCATACATACATTTACTTTTCTTTTTTTCGTTTTTTTTTCTAAATAGCACATACTCGTAACTACCTAAATATGTATGTATGAGCTGAAGCTAACTTTAAAATATTTATAATGGAAAAAATTTTCATATTCAAGCTTTTTATGTTCTATATTCAACATACACACTAAAACTATTTTCCGAAGGCGTATTTAAAGACGTACCAAAATTAGTATATATATTGCGCAAGGAAGTGAATCTGTTGGGCAAGCAAACACTGTTCATTGTGTGAGTACTACTCTTATACAACTTCGAACTTTTAAGAACTCCAATTTATTTAAGTAATGATATAAGGTATACCATTGATACATTTTATTAGGAAACCGGATATATATTACATTCCCTCTCCTAGATCCGCAGCTGTCAATATTGTTATTATTTTTAAAAATTACTTTGGATGATGAAATCATGGTTGACAGGAGAAAATCATGGAATACAGGTTCAACCTTAGACAGGCGAAAATAAATCTTTGCTAGGCTTTAAAACTTTCTCTCTCAACAAAAATTATTAGATGAAAAAATTAAATTGATCCAAAAAGGGGATTTAAATTATAGGGACACAAAAAGAGGCAATGCAGTTAAAAAAGGGCAAACTGCACATTAAGGGGTACAACGGTAACGCTTTTTATATCTCTTAAAGCCAAGAAATATGCAACAAATAAATATAGTTGGGGTGTTCACACTGAAATCTTAGTCGAGCAGCTGCAACTGCTTATTCGAGCCGACGATAATACTCGTATATACAAGCCACCGCTACTTGTAAATAACACAAGAATGAAAACAAGGCAAATTCATTACCAGGTATCTACACGACCAAGGCGAATTAATTATAAGGTGGATGCAGTGGCGAATTCACGCGAATTTATACATTACCTACACTGTCAAATTTGTTACATATATCCGACGCCATTTTAATGTAATTTTTTTTGCATGGAGAATTTTGACAGCGTAGGCAATGAATTCGCCGTTTACACAAACAAAATGCCTGTTGTTTGCTTTGTTGTTGAATTATTGTAATCGTAATGAATTTGCCTTTTGCACGAAAATTACATTAAAATTGCGCCGGAAAATATGTAACAAATTTGACAGTGTAGGTAATGTATAAATTCTCGTAAATTCGCCACTGCATCCACCTTATAATTAATTCGCCTTGAATGAAAATATGTGTTTGTTTAAGTGATCTTCCTGGCAGCTTGTGAACGTTTTTCCACTTTCATGTTACCGGCAACAGCTGCTTTTGATTATATTTATTTCAGCAAGTTCGTATAGACAAAAAAAAATTTGAAAATTTTAAGTGATAATGGACATTTTAGAAAATATGCAGGAAATTTATTATTTTCTTTATTAAAAATTAAAAACCATTTACATTTAACCCTTTCGAGACTACTGGGATAATACGTCCCACAAATTTTAAAACTTTCGTATTTTCTTTATTTTCAATATAACTTCTTATCTTAATAGTCCCAAAAACAGATTTAAGTGTTGATTATGAAATGTAAATAAAAATATATCGGTAGATGTGAGCATATTCATTTTATCTCACAATGAATATCAAAACATCGTTGAAATTTAGGCAGTTTGGATCGATAATTTGCTGCAAGCTGTTGTAAAAGCAGCGTTATTTACTCAAACTGTGTTATTTTTTATAAAAGAGTGTTCGATTTATTAAATTTAATTTGTTTGTTGTTGTTTTGTAATAATAAAAGGTGAGTTATAGCAGATTTGATAAAATTGGGATATATAGTCCCAATACGTTTTTTACGTGGGATTAATTGTCCCAATCCACATTTTAGATGCCAAAAAGCAAGCTTACGCTTGAAGATCTTCAGCGCATTGTATGCGAGGAGTCAGACACTGATGGCGATTTTGAGGACTCAGAAAGTGAGTATTCCACTGATGGTTCTTATGAGACCGAATCTGCCTCAGAAATTGAAGCAAATATAAATGTGCCCAGTGATATCGAAGGAAAAAATGACGAGTCACAGTCAGTTGTTCATTGGATAAATGTTACCCTCAACGGCTGCCAGGACTTCCAGCCTAAGTACGAATTCCCGACTGAACGAGACTGTGAAATCCTTCTTAATCTTACTGACGATTGCAATGAGTATAAAGTGTTTTCCAAGATATTTCCCTATAGTTTGTGCATTCGAATTGCTGAATGCACTAATCAACGTTTGATAGCTTTGAATCGTCGTGCGCACTCAAAGCGAAATCGAACTGATCCTAATGAAATCCTTGTATTTCTGGGCGTTTCATTGATTATGCATTATAACAGGTTGCCGTCTCTAAAGGACTATTGGAGCAAAAATCCATCAATGGGCAATTCTGTTATAAAAAACTGTATATCGCGAGATCGATTTTTATTATTGGCATCAAAGCTATATTTCAATGACTGTGAAAAGCCAAAATGCAAACGTATGCGCAATAATCCGACTAAAAATAGAGTGAAATGTTACTTGCTTTTCAAATCTTTTTGAATAATTTTGGAGTCATATTGTAAATCGTATTTGTGATAAAGATAATTTTTTATTTTTTTAACCCTTTTTTGAATCATATATATATATATAATATATATATAATCGTATATCCTACAATTCGGGTGTCTTTATCCTTGTTCCTACATACATATATAGTAAATATATATGTATGTATGTAAGTATATATGTATGTATATGTCCAATATTTTTGCACTGACGGTATATACTAGATATGTTACGAATATCAATTTTTAGTATTCGCGATTACGGCTTAATTATTATGCGACTTAATATTTCAAGTTTAATTGGAAAAAATCCCTCCCTTTGTGTCAGCAAAAAAAAAATTTAAAAAAACTGTCGCTGCTTTAAGTCCTTATCATTATTATGACATTGAGATCCCGAATTTGAAGACTACTTCTGAAGATTTTTAAATTTTTTTTCGTATTCTGTTTGCGCTTTTAATTAGTAATTCAGTGCTGTTTGGACATATGGCGCAGCCACATGTCTCGGTGGACTTTCACATATTAAATTTTAATCTTCCATTTTTTAAGTCCAACATTCCTCTACTAAGAATTGATCACTAACTTAACATGATATGAATATACATACATATAAGTCTTTAATTTTGAAAAGCTGGTTGAAAAATATTTCTTTATGTCTGTTTTTTTTTTGCGTCAAAGATAAAGGGGTTTCTTTAAATAAAAATTATTAAAAATTAATTATTATTAATTATTATGTACTTTTTTAAACTTTATATATATTTTTTTTCTCTGAAAAGTATATGCAAATTATTCGTGAAATATTCGCTTGGCGAATACGAATATCTGAAAATAGGCGAATACTCGAATAATCGAATACGAATACGAGTATTCGTAACATCACTAGTACATACTTATACTGCCCAAGAACACGAATATATTTCGAATAATAGAAGATTTAAAAATGCATAATTTTCTAATTTCAGTGAATACGAGTATGTATGTGTGTTTTATCACAAGAAAATAAACCTTGGCAAGAATTCGACAGTAAAACAAGCTTGGTAGGAAAGTACAATATTCTAGCAATAATAAAGTATTTTCATGCGCACTAAATGTGTGTGCAGAGTTTCATAGATTTAATATTTAGAAACGTGGCGTAGCTCACTTTTCTCACTAATCCCAATGTGGGGAAATATATCCTTGCAAATAAAGACAAAAATTCAAATTCAAGTTCCAACATTGAAAAGGAAACGCATTTAAGTAAAGATCACTAAAAATTAAATTATAATTAAATAAGGAACTAAAAAGCGAGCAGCGATGGGAGAGTTAAGTATAAATAACAAAGCCATTAAAAGTGCATTTCAGGTCGAAACTGTAAACTTTCCATAAAATTAACAATAAAGTTATACATCACCGATTTCTAATAAATGTACTTTTTTTTTTTTTTGAAGTGTAAACTTCTTTTAGCGCGGTACGCATATATTTCGATGAGACCAAATCTCTGAACTCGCGACACCGTAATGAGACGCTAAGAAAAATCGTGACATTCTTTTTTTTATAGTCTATGTTTGATGTCTCTACAGCTTTGCTGCTTTGGAATTTTTTTAAATTTTCAGTGTTGCCACTTTTCCCTGGAAAATTTCCGGAATTTTGAGGGGATTTTTGTCCAAGTTTTTGGGAATTCCCGAAAGTAGTTTGTGGCTTGAATAAGGTTTGTGCATTTGCTTAGAATTTGTGTTTCTACTAAACACAAGTGTGTCTTGGCTAACTGTTTCCAAACTAGCAAGTGTCGTCGAATAAGCGGATATATACATATATATACAAATTTATTTTATTTTATTTTATTTTATTTTACAAGTATCGCTGTATTAAAGGTAGGTGGTGCATTTTTGTTATTGAAATGAAAACTTCTTTTAGCGCGGTACGCATATTTTTAGATGATACAAAATCTCTGAACTCGCGACACCGTTACGAGACGCAGCTATAGTGTGTGCATATATGCATGTACATATTGCAGACCGCGAACGCGTCTAGATAATTAAAAACAAATATGCGTACCTCGTTAAAAGAAGTTTCTGTCGGCACTCCCGGATTGCTACCCGTAATTTTTTTTTTCCTTTTTTTTTTGTATGTATGTATATTAATTGTAAGTTTTGAAATTATACGAACTGCTTTATTATTAATAGTTGTTAATATTTTTACAGGCCTAAGTTCGTAAATTTAATAATCAGATAGATATTAGATAAACATTGGGTGCGTTCAGCAGACACAGTCTGATACACAACTGTTGCTCAACAATCTACTGAACGCTTTGATTACTGAGCGATGAGCGAACATGTTGAGTTAGCGCTCAGTGTTTTAGGTAGCAAAGAAAAAGTACGATACATTTCATCAAATTACGAAATTTCAGTTCAGATTGGCTTTTGAATCAAATTTCATAAAATATTTTTAAATTTTAATTAATTTAAATGCACAAATCAATATCGTGAAATATTTTTACAAAATAAAATTCAATAATTTTTATTGAAAAGTCAAATTTTTTGATATTTTTGACAAAAAAAGTGAGCAGACCGTTCAGAAAAATTAATCAAATCAAAAGCTGCTACATCAAACTGTTTAGTAGCAGGTTTTTCTGCTGAACGCGCCCATTGTTAACATATTTCAAGCAACAAAGGAAAAAATTTAATATCTGAACATCCCTTTAGATTTTAAGTAAACGGCTGAATAGAACAAATGTTGTTGTCGGTAGAAGGCACTAAATCTCGTCACTATTCATGTGTAAATGCTTTCAATATTTGTTAGTTATATGCCATTTATAAACATTACGAATGCAAATAGAATACGAGACTTCTCACTACTAATTTGTTGTTAGCTGATGGCTTGGGATGATTTTTTTTTTTAATTTTTAATCCAAGAAATATTTAGTTTCAAAATTCTCTATTAGAGAAAGTGCATTTTAATGTCCCTTCACTTTAAACTATTTTCTATCATAGTCCGTAATGTTGTCCGTGTAGAAAAATTATAACCATAAGATCATAAGTCTCTTGCACATATAAAATTATTGGCTCAATGCCAAATTCCATTACATACATTTGTACATATGTAACAATTTACAAATGTGTGTGTTAGACAAATGTTCATATGAACAGACGAATGTTGGCAAATAATTTTATATTCCTAATATTTCTTTCATAAGCAAAGAAAAAAAATTAGAAAATGAATGGTGCTTTTTTGTTTCAATGACATTTGCTTGAATTTTTATCTACTTACATACATACTATGTACATGTGTAGGTATTTTTGTGCTAAGTCCTGTTTCATAATTGATTAAATTCTTTTATACTAACATTTTTGTGAGTCTGTATGCTGACATTATTGTACAAACTGCCAATTTCTATTAAAATTTGTTCTTCTTATTTCTTTTATAAGTCACAAAACAAGGTAAATTTTTTTTCTCTTCGTTTCTGTGCCCTACAATGTGCATTTTTCAAATTAACAGTTGCCATATTATTGGTTGGGTGAATCGATGATTTTTAAGAAAAAATTAATTAGAAATAGCGAATGTATGTAGGCATATTTACACTCAAAAAACTAAATTTTATATATTTAAAAGCTTTAACTCTTTAATTTTACATCAACAGAGTAGGGTGTTTATAATTCGCCTTTAATCTAATACATATTCTATTGCTTATGTTTTAGTTTTACATGACCAATAACTCTGCAAACCTGTTTCATTTCAGATACAATTTAAAATTTATAAGTTTTGTTATTTTTGAAATGTTACTGCATTTTTCATTTTGTAGATTTTGCAAAACACCTCAAAACAAAATATGATCTTATGTTTTGTTCAGATACATTTAGTTCGGTTTTTGTTTTTTGCTTTTAACAATTTTACTAACAAGTCGAATGTTTATTTAATTCAGTTGTACATGATTTTAGAATGATTTTTTTATTTCAATTTGTTTGAATTAAATAGAAGTCAAGGAGAAAAATATACAAACACAAAGAATTTACAGCTCTAGAATAGTTAAAATTTTCAAAGTCTCTTAGTACTACACAGTGGGACCGATTACGAAAATAATAGAAACAAATATGTACGTCTTTTCAAAAACAGAGGGCAAACCATGGCTTTCGAAAACGTATTAATCTGATCTGAATGCTTCTCCAGAAAAATATGTATTCTATGCATTGAAAATTTTCTATAGTAGTAATTTTCCTTATCAAGGACATTTGAAAAATAGGCGAAAACTTTTTCGAAATTAACCACAATTTCAAATCACAAGTTATAAAATTATGGCAGCTCTGATGCAAAATTTAAAAGTGCATTTAACTGAAATTTTTTTCTTCATTTTCCTACATAAATTTCCTTCAGGATACATGGAAACGAGGTGAAACCTGCGGCAAAACATTTACCTTTATTTTATTTTAAAAAATTTAAAAGTGTGTACAATTTCATCGCTCTAATAAAAGGTTTTCCAATAATAGTGATATGATTTCTTAAAAAAAAAAATAATTATTGTTAAGGAAATTCAAAAGTTTTTTATTTAATGTGAAGTACAATCGATACAATTAAGTTCTAAATGAAACGTCATTCAAATGGCCTCCACGACTTCTTCTGCAGGAACACTTGCCTGAATAGCAGCAATATCTGCATTACTTCGTGCAGTTCTTTGTCTTATTGGCGCCTGAACATTATGTAAAGACAATGTATGCTCCAAATTTTTAACAATTCGATGAATAGCGAGCACACTTGGACGATTATTACGATCATAAAATGGCAAAAGCGCACGAAAAGTTGCAATGGGAGAACGATTATTTTGATAATAAAACTGAATAATTTGTAAATGTTGTTCTTGCGTATTAATCTCCATGATGAAATTGTAAACAGTACGGAATACAATGCAAAACAAATGACAGATCATGACATATTACAAATGACCGAAACGTCATATATAATAAAAACAAAAGATTAGTAAGAAGCAGCTCGGGTCCGTTTTTATTAAATTATCCTACTAGTTAACATTATTAATAAACGAGTTTGTATATATTTGTTTCGCTGGCACGCGAAAACCGATTAATGGAAGAGGATAGCATATGACCGAGATTAAAATAAAGTGTACTTTTTAACGGATAAAAAGTCGGGTGCCCAAGTCGGTACTTTTGGTAACTTTTTATTAGTTTTACTAACTTTTTTTCACTTAACATAGAGTGTATCTTTTGGAAACTAAAATTAAAAGTACTTATTCTCTTTACAATAAATTTAACTTGAACTTGAAAATAAAATGTTTTCATTTCGAATGCTTTTCTTATTTCGACTTTTATTTGCTGAAATTCAATGTAACTTAGTTCGAAAGAATTGGACATGAGAGATAATATTCCAAAGGATCAGGAGAAAGTTAATATTAATTTATTTGAGAACAACTTTGTTATTTCAGCGGCGGCAACAACGTCATCATTAATTTTTTTTTAATTTAAATAAAATATTAATTAAAAAATTTATTTACAGAGTATTTAATAAATTTAGAGAAAATTTATCAATTTATCATCATTTTTCGTGCTACGAACTAAAATGTCATTATAGTGTCATTTCAAATTAAAAAAAAATTAACTAAAAAAAGGATTATGCCATACTACGTAAAAGATCCCTTCAATATTTCCTTGAATTATATACATGTGTCAATGTATGTATGTACTGTGTACATGATCAAATAATTAAAATAAAAGGACAGTTTATTTATTTCCTTAGAAGAAATTGAATGAAAGCAAAATAATTAAAAAAAAGGACAATTTTATAATATTTTGCGTCAAATTTATTTATTTTTCCTCTAAATTTCCTCGTTTTTTTTTTTGGAGGTTTTTTCTTTTTATTTGTCGGTATTTATATATTTGTTGTGTTTGTGTGTGTCATTGTCTGTATTTCCGTTGTCCTGTGGCATGCAACACTGTCACATAATTGCCTTAATTTCGTTATTAGTCGCATCATCTTTGAATTTGTTTGTTGCCACAAGCAAACAAATCAAATTAAAAAAAAAGAAAAATTTATAAAAGGAAGTTTGACAACGATGGTTTTGGCACAACTTACGAGCATGAATTTAAATGTTTTAAGAAACAAAAAAGGATTTATTTTATATTTAAAAACGACGCTTTATTAAATTTTCAATTTAATTTGTAGTTTTCGAAAATTAAATGGCATTAAAGGAGATTATTTTTAGTACGCAGGAAATGGTGATGGTGAATAAAATCCTGCAAATAAAGATTAGAATTAAAATCCTCAAATTAAGCAACAACAAAAACCAAAAAAATATTACAATAGTTGCACACGTATTGAGTTCCCCAGACAATACAATTCAATGTTGAAAATCTTAGCAGCACCATGGCCATGTCAAGCTTTTGCTGCAATAGATTCATAACTCCAAAAAAGTATTTTTGCAGAAAAGGAGTTTAACGTGTTGAATTTGAATACAAAATTGAATTTGAAACAAAAAATCATGAGATTGGTCATTGTAGGATATAAATCATTGGCAACACTCTAATGTTTAATATATGCTGAAAAATAAAAAGTAACCAGCTAACATTAATTTAGTAGTATGTAGTCTCGTATTCTATTTGCATTCGTAATGTGTATAAATTGGATATGTAATCACGTTCAACAGAGGTAACTAACAAATAGTAAAAGCATTTACACATGAATACTGACGAGCTCTAGTGCCTTCTACCGAAAACAACGTTTGTTCTATTCAGCCGTGTGGTTGAAGACTAATGGAATGTTTAGATATTAAATATTATCTTTGTTGCTTGAAATATTTGTACAAATATAAACAAATTTTAATAATTATATGCAGTTCGTAGTAATTTCAAAATTTGCTATTAATATACAAAATTATATTTTAGTTTTCTCTCAAAAGTTTAGTATAAGTTTAGATGAAAATGTATACACAAAAATCTAATATTTAGTATATTAATGATGACCAGAGAAAGGTAATGAGATCGTTTTTTTTAATATAGAAAAATTGAAAATATTCACATACCTGAGAACTTAAAATAGTTAATGTCCTTAAATTCGATGTGGGTTACTTCTAGAATAAAATTTTTCAGCGACATCTTGAATCAATAGGAAGGGGAATCGGGTAGCCCCCATAGAAAGTAATTATGAATATTGGCTCCATTGAAAATGGCCCCATACAAAATAATAAAAATGGCCGCAAAATTTTTTTATTGAAAACAACACAAACTTTGGAGAATTTTTTCTGTTCTTTTCGGCCATTTCAAATTTTTTATTTTTAAATTTGATGCCATTTTACCTAAAGTTTACGCCGATTTTTAATTTTTTAAATTTGTTGACATTATTGGCTTAAATTTTGAAATGAAATATGGGCCCAAAAATAGGAAAAATGGCCAAAAATAAAAATTGTAATGAATAAAGTATGAAAAACTGCCCCGTGTTTTTGTTTTCAATATAAAACTTTGGGGTCATTTTTTATTTTAGCTTGAGTTAAAATGGCCCCGAAATCAAAATTGGAAAATGGTCCCAAACTAAACTATTAAAAATGATCCAGCTGAAAATTAATATTGGTACTGCTTACGAGGGATTCCCTGCAAATATTTAGGAAATAGCGCCGTTTCGGAAAATGCCATAGTGGGGAAAATCCTTTAGATCGGCTATGCAGAAAATCTTTAGTAAGCAGTGCTGTTTTTCAATATTAATAAAACAAAGTTTACTCTTATTACCAAAGATTTTTAAAACGAAAAATTGCCCCAAATTAAAAAAAAAACTAAATTAAAAAATGGTCTTTAAATAAGATATATGGCCCACAAATATCATTATTGTTCTTGTAATTGGAAATATTTTATTGGGGAAATTTTTCACTTTGGGGCCATATTTCCTCCAAAAGAATTCTATGTTTTATACTCAATGATTTATTTATGAACCGCAATGGTTTAAAACTAAATCTCTTCAAAAATCTACTGAAAATAGCTTTGAAAGTAACGTGTCCGGGCGGTCTGATGTCCCGTAAACATTTCATCAATTAAAAATTTTTCGAGGGTACAAACTAATATGGGCATTTGCTGGGGTCACGAACATACATTCGTATGCTTTTGATGTACAAAAAATATAGAAAATAAAAATTTTCCTAGCATTTTGGTGGACTTATGTTTAGTGCCAAAGATGGATTTTATTGAGTTGAATGATAGTTATAAACATGTGGTAATGAACGTTCGCAAAGTAGAAGTCAACTGTGGCTGACAGTAGTGAAATGTAAAAAATCTGCGAAATGGAACGGAATATTCAAAAGCGATTCATTTATTTTAAAAGTGTGTTAATAATCAGGTATGTGATGGAAAACGATCGTTTTAAAACGTAAAATAAATCCTGAAAACGATTTAGATGTGATGAATTATCATTGATTTCATTTTCCATTTTTTGTTCTTATCCGTATCATTCTCCAAAAAAATACAACCTAAAATATGCAATTCTGTTTTTGTTTACAAAATTAAAATTAATGAAAATTTATAAAAAATTCTTTAATATCTAAGTATATTAGTTTTAAAAATAAATAAATTTGTAATGGCGTTTGTTTTAGCAGCAACTTTAGTTTTGTTGGAAGATGAACACATAAATAAAAATTTGAGAAGAAAGCAATTGCGGGATAAATGAAATCCATTGGACTTACCAGAAGACATGTTTGTAAAAACCAATTTTCATAGATCATATTTTCAAATAAAATTTTTACATGTACATATACCTATGTACATATGTAGATTTACTCACTGCTTCAGATTGAATAAAGAAGGATTCATGCTGGTTTTGAATATGATTGCAAGCAACCAGACAGAGTCTTTAATTCCAATGACATTACAGTTGGCAGCTGCGCTCAGATTTTTTGCGGACGGCAGCTTTCAGAGATCGGTAGGAAATGATGCATATATTTCAATGCATCGAACGACAGTATCCAAATCGTTGTCAAAGCTTTTACCTTGTTTGGACCTTTACTTTGGTGGACCCAAACTATTTAGGTCCTTAACCAGATCCTTCCACAGATTTTCCACATCAATTCTGTCGCCTCGTGTAAAACCTCTAGCTAAATCCGTATGATTTTGCATAACATTTTTCTGCATTCCCCTTAAATACGAAAGTAAAATTCTATTTTAAACAATTTTTTAACACGAAAAAAGTTACTTACATATTTTTTTGCTCGTTTTAAATGAAAATCAGAAAATAAACATTCGAAGCAACCTTGTTTTAAAAACGATTTTAAACTGATATTATCGTTTTCCATCACATAACAAAACCTTAGCTTTTTACTTGAAACAACATGGAAATTGAAATCAAAACGATGACAGAAAACACATCACACCTTCGGTTGTTTTTGAATCGTTTTTGTGTCTTAATCGTTTTCCATCACGTACCTGAATGTAGGTCTCTATCCAGTATTTACACAATTAAATATCTCTATTGGATTTTTTTAATCTATGGCATAGCTTCCATCGCGGGCTTTGAGGCGACCGAATCAAGAAGTTTTTAAACGTTTGTTTCTTAAGTCTTTTGTTTTTGAAACGAAAAAACCTGGCACTAAGTTTGTTTCTTAAGTCTTTTGTCTTGTTAAGTATTTAAATCGCACAATGTATGTTAACCCCTAAAGTATGCTATTGATTAACATTAACATTAGATATCATATTGATATCATTAACATACAGTATACCCAGAATAACAAAGGAGTTATTAAACAAAACATAATAATATAATTGCATAAGTTGATAAAAAAATGCTGTGCAATAGCTTTACCGCGGCAGTCCCCGAGTGCCACATGTCTTTTTTTAATTGGCTTAAGTACCGGTCGCGAACGCGAATTATTATCACCATGCATTTTCCCATAAATATCTTCAAATTTCCTTAACAAAAAACTTAGTATTCATTCAAGAAATATACTATATTATATAATATGAAATAATAAAATTTTTAAAATATATATACTATGTATGATATTTTTGTTTATATTGAATAGTTAGAGCTGGGCGTAATTGAAAGTCCTCATCACAGAAAATCGAATGCATCATTCAGATACCTGGAATATTAGGTGTATCATTATATTTTTGAAGTAATATTGGGGATATCTCATCAATTGTATCTGCTCCAATGTATATTATGTTAATTCCAGTAATGTGGTGATGGGCACAGTTGTAAAAATATAATGTTGTTTATAATTATAAACAATAAAACATGATGGTTCTGAACATTTTATTTTTCGATCCTAGGTGACCATTCGGAGCAAATGCCTATATGTAGTTTTCGTTACTCTGTGTAATATTCTACTAAATAGAAACAAAACTATGCAATCAAACTTTATGCTGAATGTATGTATAAAATTTTAATGTAAAAAACTTATTTCCTTGTACCCTCCCAATCTGATCGTTAATATTTAATGTCTATGACTTGCTTTTACTGGTTTTATTTCACATTTTTTTTTTTTTTTATTTTGTTATATTTTTAATATTTGTTCTAAGGACGAAAATATTCTTTTGCTTTAATGATTCTTTTGTGTAAAATTATTACAATTTTGTGGTATTTTATTCAATCTTATCATTTTGTTGTTCATATTTTAGAATTTAATATCTAAAGTAACATTGCGTGCACTTGACATTTTCAAGTGAAACCTTAATCAAAAATGTAATTTTTATAGAACAAAAATAAGTGAAATCCTTTTATTAAAATACTAAATAAAAATGACAATATGATAACGTCCTAAAAATACAACACCATGACATTGATATCTTAGTATTTTATGACGGAGTCTTAATATCAAAGTATTTTGAATCTTTGTAATGAAATTATATTTTAAATTTGTAAATGTAAATTTTAATTATTGCCGTCAAGCGAGACAAGTTAAACGAAATCTATTGAAATTATTAAACATGCCACAAATTTCAATATTATATACATACATACATACTATTGATGTTACGAATATCAATTTTTAGTATTCGCGAATACGAATACGAATACCAATATTACTTTTAAGGTTTAGAGCCAATAATAATTCAAATTTAATTGGAAAAAAGCCCTCCCTTTGTGTCACACTACTTTAGGTATTTAACATTATTATGGCATTGTGATGCCGAATTTGTAAATTATTTTACCTGCATGCATACTTTGAGATTTCGTTTTTCTTATTCTGTTTGCGCTTTTAATTAGTAATTAAGTGTTGTTTGGTAGAACATATTTTCGCAGATTGCGCAGCCACGTGTCTCGGTGTACTTTCACATATTAAATTTTAGTTCTTCCATTTTTAAAGTCCAACATTCCTCTACTGAGAAGTGATTACTAACTTAACATGATATAAATGTATATATAAGACTTTAACTCTTAAATGATAGTTACGAAATATAATTTTCCTTTGTTTTTTCAGTACTACACCTCTCATCAGCGTTCAATTGTCCATCTTAACAATTTTCGTAAAGTGGATACTAGTTGAGGAGAATATCAACTAATTAACCAGTTTTCAATAGAAATAGAATACGAGAATTAATTTTTAATGCATTTTTTATTCTACATATTGAAACAGTTCTGGTTAGTACGAAATTCCCTCATCACTGTTTGGAAATTACTAATAATCAACACAAACTCATAGTCCGTTATCATCAAAGTATTCTACTTTGTATTGTAACGTTTTTGTTGTTTTTACTCTATATATTAGGGAAATTCACATTTTACTGTGACCTTAGTAATTTTTAATTTTCAATAATTCGATAAAACTGAACTTGAGCCTAAATAATATTACTTCTCATAGGTACAAGTATTAATATATTTACAAAAATTTATTTATTTAATTTTAATTTAATTATTGCAATGCTTTATGATATAGGATATTTTTAGTTTGCCCATCAGGAGCATACAGATATAAATCGGTGGGTCCACTCACAACTTTATATAGTCAAGAATTTATTATTTCGTAAGAATATCCTATTGTGAAAATTTAATGACGATCGGTTCAGTAGTTAAGACTATATTACGATTTTTACTTTTCCTAAACAGGGGCGTGGTCCCACCCACTTTTCTCCTGGCGATTTAAATTTTTGGGTTATATGGGTGGTGCCACGCCCCTTTGTCTAATTAAAACTTCATATAGCCTATTATTCCTTCCAGAGTCACAGTAACATGCTGTTAAAATTTCAGGAAGATCGATCCAAGGGTTTGGCCTCCTATAAAGCACAAACAAACAAACACAGACAGACAGACATTATTTTATATATATATATGTAGATAAAAAATAATTTGTTGTTTAGATAAATGTTTTAGAAATATTAAAAAAATCAAATTGCTCTAATAATGTGGTATTTTTGATATATACATACATTGGGCGCGTTCAGCAGAAAAACCTGCTACTAAACAGTTTAGATGTAGCAGCTTTTGATTTGATTAACTTTTCTGAACGGTCTGCTCACTTTTTTGTCAAAAATATCAAAAAATTTTACTTTTCAATAAAAATTATTGAATTTTATTTTGTAAAAATATTTCACGATATTGATTTGTGCATTTAAATTAATTAAAATTTAAAAATATTTTATGAAATTTGATTCAAAAGCCAAACTGAACTGAAATTTCGTAATTTGGTGAAATGTATCGTACTTTTTCTTTGCTACCAAAACCAGTGAGCTCTCACTCAACATGTTCGCTCATCGCTCAGTTATCAAAGCGTTCAGCAGATTGTTGAGCAACAGTTGTGTATCAAACTGTGTCCGCTGAACGCACCCATTGAGTTTCAACAACTTTGCGGATGAGTGCAGAAAAAAATGCTTTTATGCTCTTAATATATGAGATTTTAGCTAATAAATCCCAGAATGCCTATTTGCGCATTTGTGCGATTTTTGAGACAACTCCACTTGCTAAAAATTAATGTGAAAACAAGAAACAAAAAAACAAGTTGTTTTTATTATCTTTTGTTGTTATTGTAGCTAATGAGTATAATTAATTGATTAATTGTAATAATTGAGTGTGTTAGGTAATGAAGAACTGTCTAAAATGACTTTTTACTCTAAGTGGGGCTTTGACGGAAGTTCAGGACATAGTTCATATAAAAAAACATTAAAAATATTTGGCAAAATCCTCGACCGTCTTCCACTAGATTTTGCAGGCCCCTGATAATTGAATTTTTTAAAGAAACAACCGACAGAGTGAAGACTGGAAAAAACTCTTGTCGATTCCGTAGTATAAGTTGGGGAGAGCTTAGTGAAAGTTTATCACGAACTAATTCTATTGATGATTGACGGTAAAGTTTGTAACGCTATTACATTTGAAATTAAAAATTTTGTTTAGCATTGGCTAAACTTTTATTTAATATTTTTAGATTTAAGACTTGAAAAACTTAGTGATAATTTAATCTATAATTGAAGATTCAATAAATAATAAAATTATCATTTTTATATTATTATTATTACGAATAATCGTATATATATAAACGTGTATATACATATATATATACATACTAGCTAATCCTTCGGTGTTTGTCACTCATTTAAACCAATGGGAAATTAAAGCCAAGGATCCATACTTATAGACTATGTAAGTCCGATTTCTCAATTGTATTTGAGAATTTTTCTATAAAATTTTAAAGATTAAAATTGTGTAAATTTTATTGAGCTCTACGGGAATTTGGCTATTTGTGGGCACATTTATGTTTGTCACTCATTTGGACCAATGGGAAATTAAAGCCAGGGATCCATACTTATAGACTATGTAAGTCCGATTTCTCAATTGTATTTGAGAATTTTTCTATAACATTTGTTTGTCACTCATTTGGACCAATGGGAAATTAAAGCCAAGGATCCATACTTATAGACTATGTAAGTCCGATTTCTCAATTGTATTTGAGAATTTTTCTATAACATTTGTTTGTCACTCATTTGGACCAATGGGAAATTAAAGCCAAGGATCCATACTTATAGACTATGTAAGTCCGATTTCTCAATTGTATTTGAGAATTTTTCTATAAAATTTTAAAGATTAAAATTGTGTAAATTTTATTGAGCTCTACGGGAATTTGGCTATTTGTGGGCACATTTATTTTTGTCACTCATTTGGACCAATGGGAAATTAAAGCCAAGGATCCATACTTATAGACTATTTAATTCCGATTTCTCAATTGTATTTGAGAATTTTTCTATAAAATTTTAAAGATTAAAATTGTGTAAATTTTATTGAGCTCTACGGGAATTTGGCTATTTGTGGGCACATTTATTTTTGTCACTCATTTGGACCAATGGGAAATTAAAGCCAAGGATCCATACTTATAGACTATTTAATTCCGATTTCTCAATTGTATTTGAGAATTTTTCTATAAAATTTTAAAGATTAAAATTGTGTAAATTTTATTGAGCTCTACGGGAATTTGGCTATTTGTGGGCACATTTATGTTTGTCACTCATTTAGACCAATGGGAAATTAAAGCCAAGGATCCATACTTATAGACTATGTAAGTCCGATTTCTCAATTGTATTTGAGAATTTTTCTATAACATTTGTTTGTCACTCATTTGGACCAATGGGAAATTAAAGCCAAGGATCCATACTTATAGACTATGTAAGTCCGATTTCTCAATTGTATTTGAGAATTTTTCTATAAAATTTTAAAGATTAAAATTGTGTAAATTTTATTGAGCTCTACGGGAATTTGGCTATTTGTGGGCACATTTATTTTTGTCACTCATTTGGACCAATGGGAAATTAAAGCCAAGGATCCATACTTATAGACTATTTAATTCCGATTTCTCAATTGTATTTGAGAATTTTTCTATAAGATTTTAAAGATTAAAATTGTGTAAATTTTATTGAGCTCTACGGGAATTTGGCTATTTGTGGGCACATTTATTTTTGTCACTCATTTGGACCAATGGGAAATTAAAGCCAAGGATCCATACTTATAGACTATTTAATTCCGATTTCTCAATTGTATTTGAGAATTTTTCTATAAAATTTTAAAGATTAAAATTGTGTAAATTTTATTGAGCTCTACGGGAATTTGGCTATTTGTGGGCACATTTATGTTTGTCACTCATTTGGACCAATGGGAAATTAAAGCCAAGGATCTACACTTATAGACTATGTAAGTCCGATTTCTCAATTGTATTTGAGAATTTTTCTATAAAATTTTAAAGATTAAAATTGTGTAAATTTTGTTGAGCTCTACGGGAATTTTGCTATTTGTGGGCACATTTATGTTTGTCACTCATTTAGACCAATGGGAAATTAAAGCCAAGAATCCATACTTATAGACTATGTAAGTCCGATTTCTCAATTGTATTTGAGAATTTTTCTATAACATTTGTTTTTCACTCATTTGGACCAATGGGAAATTAAAGCCAAGGATCTACACTTATAGACTATGTAAGTCCGATTTCTCAATTGTATTTGAGAATTTTTGTATAAAATTTTAAAGATTAAAATTGTGTAAATTTTATTGAGCTCTACGGGAATTTGGCTATTTGTGGGCACATTTATGTTTGTCACTCATTTAGACCAATGGGAAATTAAAGCCAAGGATCCATACTTATAGACTATGTAAGTCCGATTTCTCAATTGTATTTGAGAATTTTTCTATAACATGTGTTTGTCACTCATTTGGACCAATGGGAAATTAAAGCCAAGGATCCATACTTATAGACTATGTAATTCCGATTTCTCAATTGTATTTGAGAATTTTTCTATAAAATTTTAAATATTAAAATTGTGTAAATTTTATTGACCTCTACGGGAATTTGGCTATTTGTGGGCACATTTATGTTTGTCACTCATTTAGACCAATGGGAAATTAAAGCCAAGGATCCATACTTATAGACTATGTAAGTCCGATTTCTCAATTGTATTTGAGAATTTTTCTATAACATTTGTTTGTCACTCATTTGGACCAATGGGAAATTAAAGCCAAGGATCCATACTTATAGACTATGTAAGTCCGATTTCTCAATTGTATTTGAGAATTTTTCTATATTATTTGTTTGTCACTCATTTGGACCAATGGGAAATTAAAGCCAAGGATCCATACTTATAGACTATGTAAGTCCGATTTCTCAATTGTATTTGAGAATTTTTCTATGAAATTTTAAAGATTAAAATTGTGTAAATTTTATTGATCTCTACGGGAATTTGGCTATTTGTGGGCACATTTATGTTTGTCACTCATTTAGACCAATGGGAAATTAAAGCCAAGGATCCATACTTATAGACTATGTAAGTCCGATTTCTCAATTGTATTTGAGAATTTTTCTATGAAATTTTAAAGATTAAAATTGTGTAAATTTTGTTCAGCTCTACGTGAATTTGGCTATTTGTGGGCACATTTATGTTTGTCACTCATTTAGACCAATGGGAAATTAAAGCCAAGGATCCATACTTATAGACTATGTAAGTCCGATTTCTCAATTGTATTTGAGAATTTTTCTATAACATTTGTTTGTCACTCATTTGGACCAATGGGAAATTAAAGCCAAGGATCCATACTTATAGACTATGTAAGTCCGATTTCTCAATTGTATTTGAGAATTTTTCTATGAAATTTTAAAGATTAAAATTGTGTAAATTTTGTTCAGCTCTACGGGAATTTGGCTATTTGTGGGCACATTTATGTTTGTCACTCATTTAGACCAATGGGAAATTAAAGCCAAGGATCCATACTTATAGACTATGTAAGTCCGATTTCTCAATTGTATTTGAGAATTTTTCTATAACATTTGTTTGTCACTCATTTGGACCAATGGGAAATTAAAGCCAAGGATCCATACTTATAGACTATGTAATTCCGATTTCTCAATTGTATTTGAGAATTTTTCTATAAAATTTTAAAGATTAAAATTGTGTAAATTTTATTGAGCTCTACGGGAATTTGACTATTTGTGGGCACATTTATTTTTGTCACTCATTTGGACCAATGGGAAATTAAAGCCAAGGATCCATACTTATAGACTATGTAAGTCCGATTTCTCAATTGTATTTGAGAATTTTTCTATGAAATT
Organism: Lypha dubia; assembly: GCA_947311025.1. NCBI lineage: Eukaryota > Metazoa > Arthropoda > Insecta > Diptera > Tachinidae > Lypha > Lypha dubia. The sequence continues at coordinate 51,491,358 of OX371260.1, read as the reverse complement.
TTAAAGATTAAAATTGTGTAAATTTTGTTCAGCTCTACGGGAATTTGGCTATTTGTGGGCACATTTATGTTTGTCACTCATTTAGACCAATGGGAAATTAAAGCCAATGATCCATACTTATAGACTATGTAAGTCCGATTTCTCAATTGTATTTGAGAATTTTTCTATAACATTTGTTTTTCACTCATTTGGACCAATGGGAAATTAAAGCCAAGGATCTACACTTATAGACTATGTAAGTCCGATTTCTCAATTTTATTTGAGAATTTTTCTATAAAATTTTAAAGATTAAAATTGTGTAAATTTTGTTGAGCTCTACGGGAATTTTGCTATTTGTGGGCACATTTATGTTTGTCACTCATTTAGACCAATGGGAAATTAAAGCCAAGAATCCATACTTATAGACTATGTAAGTCCGATTTCTCAATTGTATTTGAGAATTTTTCTATAACATTTGTTTTTCACTCATTTGGACCAATGGGAAATTAAAGCCAAGGATCTACACTTATAGACTATGTAAGTCCGATTTCTCAATTGTATTTGAGAATTTTTCTATAACATTTGTTTGTCACTCATTTGGACCAATGGGAAATTAAAGCCAAGGATCCATACTTATAGACTATGTAAGTCCGATTTCTCAATTGTATTTGAGAATTTTTCTATAACATTTGTTTGTCACTCATTTGGACCAATGGGAAATTAAAGCCAAGGATCCATACTTATAGACTATGTAAGTCCGATTTCCCAATTGTATTTGAGAATTTTTCTATGAAATTTTAAAGATTAAAATTGTGTAAATTTTATTGACCTCTACGGGAATTTGGCTATTTGTGGGCACATTTATGTTTGTCACTCATTTAGACCAATGGGAAATTAAAGCCAAGGATCCATACTTATAGACTATGTAAGTCCGATTTCTCAATTGTATTTGAGAATTTTTCTATGAAATTTTAAAGATTAAAATTGTGTAAATTTTGTTCAGCTCTACGTGAATTTGGCTATTTGTGGGCACATTTATGTTTGTCACTCATTTAGACCAATGGGAAATTAAAGCCAAGGATCCATACTTATAGACTATGTAAGTCCGATTTCTCAATTGTATTTGAGAATTTTTCTATAACATTTGCTTGTCACTCATTTGGACCAATGGGAAATTAAAGCCAAGGATCCATACTTATAGACTATGTAAGTCCGATTTCTCATTTGTATTTGAGAATTTTTCTATGAAATTTTAAAGATTAAAATTGTGTAAATTTTGTTCAGCTCTACGTGAATTTGGCTATTTGTGGGCACATTTATTTTTGTCACTCATTTGGACCAATGGGAAATTAAAGCCAAGGATCCATACTTATAGACTATTTAATTCCGATTTCTCAATTGTATTTGAGAATTTTTCTATAAAATTTTAAAGATTAAAATTGTGTAAATTTTGTTGAGCTCTACGGGAATTTGGCTATTTGTGGGCACATTAATGTTTGTCACTCATTTAGACCAATGGGAAATTAAAGCCAAGGATCCATACTTATAGACTATGTAAGTCCGATTTCTCAATTGTATTTGAGAATTTTTCTATAACATTTGTTTGTCACTCATTTAGACCAATGGGAAATTAAAGCCAAGGATCCATACTTATAGACTATTTAATTCCGATTTCTCAATTGTATTTGAGAATTTTTCTATAAAATTTTAAAGATTAAAATTGTGTAAATTTTATTGAGCTCTACGGGAATTTGGCTATTTGTGGGCACATTTATTTTTGTCACTCATTTGGACCAATGGGAAATTAAAGCCAAGGATCCATACTTATAGACTATTTAATTCCGATTTCTCAATTGTATTTGAGAATTTTTCTATAAAATTTTAAAGATTAAAATTGTGTAAATTTTATTGAGCTCTACGGGAATTTGGCTATTTGTGGGCACATTTATGTTTGTCACTCATTTAGACCAATGGGAAATTAAAGCCAATGATCCATACTTATAGACTATGTAAGTCCGATTTCTCAATTGTATTTGAGAATTTTTCTATAACATTTGTTTTTCACTCATTTGGACCAATGGGAAATTAAAGCCAAGGATCTACACTTATAGACTATGTAAGTCCGATTTCTCAATTTTATTTGAGAATTTTTCTATAAAATTTTAAAGATTAAAATTGTGTAAATTTTGTTGAGCTCTACGGGAATTTTGCTATTTGTGGGCACATTTATGTTTGTCACTCATTTAGACCAATGGGAAATTAAAGCCAAGAATCCATACTTATAGACTATGTAAGTCCGATTTCTCAATTGTATTTGAGAATTTTTCTATAACATTTGTTTTTCACTCATTTGGACCAATGGGAAATTAAAGCCAAGGATCTACACTTATAGACTATGTAAGTCCGATTTCTCAATTGTATTTGAGAATTTTTGTATAAAATTTTAAAGATTAAAATTGTGTAAATTTTATTGAGCTCTACGGGAATTTGGCTATTTGTGGGCACATTTATGTTTGTCACTCATTTAGACCAATGGGAAATTAAAGCCAAGGATCCATACTTATAGACTATGTAAGTCCGATTTCTCAATTGTATTTGAGAATTTTTCTATAACATGTGTTTGTCACTCATTTGGACCAATGGGAAATTAAAGCCAAGGATCCATACTTATAGACTATGTAATTCCGATTTCTCAATTGTATTTGAGAATTTTTCTATAAAATTTTAAAGATTAAAATTGTGTAAATTTTATTGACCTCTACGGGAATTTGGCTATTTGTGGGCACATTTATGTTTGTCACTCATTTAGACCAATGGGAAATTAAAGCCAAGGATCCATACTTATAGACTATGTAAGTCCGATTTCTCAATTGTATTTGAGAATTTTTCTATAACATTTGTTTTTCACTCATTTGGACCAATGGGAAATTAAAGCCAAGGATCTACACTTATAGACTATGTAAGTCCGATTTCTCAATTGTATTTGAGAATTTTTCTATAACATTTGTTTGTCACTCATTTGGACCAATGGGAAATTAAAGCCAAGGATCCATACTTATAGACTATGTAAGTCCGATTTCTCAATTGTATTTGAGAATTTTTCTATAACATTTGTTTGTCACTCATTTGGACCAATGGGAAATTAAAGCCAAGGATCCATACTTATAGACTATGTAAGTCCGATTTCTCAATTGTATTTGAGAATTTTTCTATGAAATTTTAAAGATTAAAATTGTGTAAATTTTATTGACCTCTACGGGAATTTGGCTATTTGTGGGCACATTTATGTTTGTCACTCATTTAGACCAATGGGAAATTAAAGCCAAGGATCCATACTTATAGACTATGTAAGTCCGATTTCTCAATTGTATTTGAGAATTTTTCTATGAAATTTTAAAGATTAAAATTGTGTAAATTTTGTTCAGCTCTACGTGAATTTGGCTATTTGTGGGCACATTTATGTTTGTCACTCATTTAGACCAATGGGAAATTAAAGCCAAGGATCCATACTTATAGACTATGTAAGTCCGATTTCTCAATTGTATTTGAGAATTTTTCTATAACATTTGCTTGTCACTCATTTGGACCAATGGGAAATTAAAGCCAAGGATCCATACTTATAGACTATGTAAGTCCGATTTCTCATTTGTATTTGAGAATTTTTCTATGAAATTTTAAAGATTAAAATTGTGTAAATTTTGTTCAGCTCTACGTGAATTTGGCTATTTGTGGGCACATTTATTTTTGTCACTCATTTGGACCAATGGGAAATTAAAGCCAAGGATCCATACTTATAGACTATGTAAGTCCGATTTCTCAATTGTATTTGAGAATTTTTCTATAACATTTGTTTGTCACTCATTTAGAACAATGGGAAATTAAAGCCAAGGATCCATACTTATAGACTATTTAATTCCGATTTCTCAATTGTATTTGAGAATTTTTCTATAAAATTTTAAAGATTAAAATTGTGTAAATTTTGTTGAGCTCTACGGGAATTTGGCTATTTGTGGGCACATTTATGTTTGTCACTCATTTAGACCAATGGGAAATTAAAGCCAAGGATCCATACTTATAGACTATGTAAGTCCGATTTCTCAATTGTATTTGAGAATTTTTCTATAACATTTGTTTGTCACTCATTTAGAACAATGGGAAATTAAAGCCAAGGATCCATACTTATAGACTATTTAATTCCGATTTCTCAATTGTATTTGAGAATTTTTCTATAAAATTTTAAAGATTAAAATTGTGTAAATTTTATTGAGCTCTACGGGAATTTGGCTATTTGTGGGCACATTTATGTTTGTCACTCATTTAGACCAATGGGAAATTAAAGCCAAGGATCCATACTTATAGACTATGTAAGTCCGATTTCTCAATTGTATTTGAGAATTTTTCTATAACATTTGTTTGTCACTCATTTAGACCAATGGGAAATTAAAGCCAAGGATCCATACTTATAGACTATTTAATTCCGATTTCTCAATTGTATTTGAGAATTTTTCTATAAAATTTTAAAGATTAAAATTGTGTAAATTTTATTGAGCTCTACGGGAATTTGGCTATTTGTGGGCACATTTATGTTTGTCACTCATTTAGACCAATGGGAAATTAAAGCCAAGGATCCATACTTATAGACTATTTAATTCCGATTTCTCAATTGTATTTGAGAATTTTTCTATAACATTTGTTTGTCACTCATTTGGACCAATGGGAAATTAAAGCCAAGGACCCATACTTATAGACTATGTAAGTCCGATTTCTCAATTGTATTTGAGAATTTTTCTATGAAATTTTAAAGATTAAAATTGTGTAAATTTTGTTCAGCTCTACGTGAATTTGGCTATTTGTGGGCACATTTATGTTTGTCACTCATTTAGACCAATGGGAAATTAAAGCCAAGGATCCATACTTATAGACTATGTAAGTCCGATTTCTCAATTGTATTTGAGAATTTTTCTATAACATTTGCTTGTCACTCATTTGGACCAATGGGAAATTAAAGCCAAGGATCCATACTTATAGACTATGTAAGTCCGATTTCTCATTTGTATTTGAGAATTTTTCTATGAAATTTTAAAGATTAAAATTGTGTAAATTTTGTTCAGCTCTACGTGAATTTGGCTATTTGTGGGCACATTTATTTTTGTCACTCATTTGGACCAATGGGAAATTAAAACCAAGGATCCATACTTATAGACTATTTAATTCCGATTTCTCAATTGTATTTGAGAATTTTTCTATAAAATTTTAAAGATTAAAATTGTGTAAATTATGTTGAGCTCTACGGGAATTTGGCTATTTGTGGGCACATTTATGTTTGTCACTCGTTTAGACCAATGGGAAATTAAAGCCAAGGATCCATACTTATAGACTATGTAAGTCCGATTTCTCAATTGTATTTGAGAATTTTTCTATAACATTTGTTTGTCACTCATTTAGACCAATGGGAAATTAAAGCCAAGGATCCATACTTATAGACTATTTAATTCCGATTTCTCAATTGTATTTGAGAATTTTTCTATAAAATTTTAAAGATTAAAATTGTGTAAATTTTATTGAGCTCTACGGGAATTTGGCTATTTGTGGGCACATTTATGTTTGTCACTCATTTAGACCAATGGGAAATTAAAGCCAAGGATCCATACTTATAGACTATGTAAGTCCGATTTCTCAATTGTATTTGAGAATTTTTCTATAACATTTGTTTGTCACTCATTTAGACCAATGGGAAATTAAAGCCAAGGATCCATACTTATAGACTATTTAATTCCGATTTCTCAATTGTATTTGAGAATTTTTCTATAAAATTTTAAAGATTAAAATTGTGTAAATTTTATTGAGCTCTACGGGAATTTGGCTATTTGTGGGCACATTTATGTTTGTCACTCATTTAGACCAATGGGAAATTAAAGCCAAGGATCCATACTTATAGACTATTTAATTCCGATTTCTCAATTGTATTTGAGAATTTTTCTATAAAATTTTAAAGATTAAAATTGTGTAAATTTTGTTGAGATCTACGGGAATTTGGCTATTTGTGGGCACATTTATTTTTGTCACTCATTTGGACCAATGGGAAATTAAAGCCAAGGATCCATACTTATAGACTATGGAAGTCTGATTTCTCAATTGTATTTGAGAATTTTTCTATGAAATTTTAAAGATTAAAATTGTGTAAATTTTGTTCAGCTCTACGTGAATTTGGCTATTTGTGGGCACATTTATTTTTGTCACTCATTTGGACCAATGGGAAATTAAAGCCAAGGATCCATACTTATAGACTATGTAAGTCCGATTTCTCAATTGTATTTGAGAATTTTTCTATAAAATTTTAAAGATTAAAATTGTGTAAATTTTGTTGAGCTCTACGTGAATTTGGCTATTTGTGGGCACATTTATGTTTGTCACTCATTAAGACCAATGGGAAATTAAAGCCAAGGATCCATACTTATAGACTATGTGAGTCTGATTTCTCAATTGTATTTGAGAATTTTTCTATGAAATTTTAAAGATTAAAATTGTGTAAATTTTGTTCAGCTCTACGTGAATTTGGCTATTTGTGGGCACATTTATGTTTGTCACTCATTTGGACTAATGGGAAATTAAAGCCAAGGATCCATACTTATAGACTATGTGAGTCTGATTTCTCAATTGTATTTGAGAATTTTTCTATAACATTTGTTTGTCACTCATTTGGACCAATGGGAAATTAAAGCCAAGGATCCATACTTATAGACTATGTAAGTCTGATTTCTCAATTGTATTTGAGAATTTTTCTATAAAATTTTAAAGATTAAAATTGTGTAAATTTTGTTGAGCTCTACGTGAATTTGGCTATTTGTGGGCACATTTATGTTTGTCACTCATTAAGACCAATGGGAAATTAAAGCCAAGGATCCATACTTATAGACTATGTAAGTCCGATTTCTCAATTTTATTTGAGAATTTTTCTATAACATTTGTTTGTCACTCATTTGGACCAATGGGAAATTAAAGCCAAGGATCCATACTTATAGACTATGTGAGTCTGATTTCTCAATTGTATTTGAGAATTTTTCTATAACATTTGTTTGTCACTCATTTGGACTAATGGGAAATTAAAGCCAAGGATCCATACTTATAGACTATGTGAGTCTGATTTCTCAATTGTATTTGAGAATTTTTCTATGAAATTTTAAAGATTAAAATTGTGTAAATTTTGTTGAGCTCTACGTGAATTTGGCTATTTGTGGGCACATTTATGTTTGTCACTCATTAAGACCAATGGGAAATTAAAGCCAAGGATCCATACTTATAGACTATGTAAGTCCGATTTCTCAATTTTATTTGAGAATTTTTCTATAACATTTGTTTGTCACTCATTTGGACCAATGGGAAATTAAAGCCAAGGATCCATACTTATAGACTATGTAAGTCTGATTTCTCAATTGTATTTGAGAATTTTTCTATGAAATTTTAAAGATTAAAATTGTGTAAATTTTGTTCAGCTCTACGTGAATTTGGCTATTTGTGGGCACATTTATGTTTGTCACTCATTTGGACTAATGGGAAATTAAAGCCAAGGATACATACTTATAGACTATGTGAGTCTGATTTCTCAATTGTATTTGAGAATTTTTCTATAACATTTGTTTGTCACTCATTTGGACCAATGGGAAATTAAAGCCAAGGATCCATACTTATAGACTATGTAAGTCTGATTTCTCAATTGTATTTGAGAATTTTTCTATGAAATTTTAAAGATTAAAATTGTGTAAATTTTGTTCAGCTCTACGTGAATTTGGCTATTTGTGGGCACATTTATGTTTGTCACTCATTAAGACCAATGGGAAATTAAAGCCAAGGATCCATACTTATAGACTATGTGAGTCTGATTTCTCAATTGTATTTGAGAATTTTTCTATAACATTTGTTTGTCACTCATTTGGACCAATGGGAAATTAAAGCCAAGGATCCATACTTATAGACTATGTGAGTCTGATTTCTCAATTGTATTTGAGAATTTTTCTATAACATTTGTTTGTCACTCATTTGGACCAATGGGAAATTAAAGCCAAGGATCCATACTTATAGACTATGTAAGTCTGATTTCTCAATTGTATTTGAGAATTTTTCTATGAAATTTTAAAGATTAAAATTGTGTAAATTTTGTTCAGCTCTACGTGAATTTGGCTTTTTGTGGGCACATTTATGTTTGTCACTCATTAAGACCAATGGGAAATTAAAGCCAAGGATCCATACTTATAGACTATGTGAGTCTGATTTCTCAATTGTATTTGAGAATTTTTCTATGAAATTTTAAAGATTAAAATTGTGTAAATTTTGTTCAGCTCTACGTGAATTTGGCTTTTTGTGGGCACATTTATGTTTGTCACTCATTAAGACCAATGGGAAATTAAAGCCAAGGATCCATACTTATAGACTATGTGAGTCTGATTTCTCAATTGTATTTGAGAATTTTTCTATAACATTTGTTTGTCACTCATTTGGACCAATGGGAAATTAAAGCCAAGGATCCATACTTATAGACTATGTGAGTCTGATTTCTCAATTGTATTTGAGAATTTTTCTATAACATTTGTTTGTCACTCATTTGGACCAATGGGAAATTAAAGCCAAGGATCCATACTTATAGACTATGTAAGTCTGATTTCTCAATTGTATTTGAGAATTTTTCTATGAAATTTTAAAGATTAAAATTGTGTAAATTTTGTTCAGCTCTACGTGAATTTGGCTATTTGTGGGCACATTTATGTTTGTCACTCATTTGGACTAATGGGAAATTAAAGCCAAGGATCCATACTTATAGACTATGTGAGTCTGATTTCTCAATTGTATTTGAGAATTTTTCTATAACATTTGTTTGTCACTCATTTGGACCAATGGGAAATTAAAGCCAAGGATCCATACTTATAGACTATGTAAGTCTGATTTCTCAATTGTATTTGAGAATTTTTTCTATGAAATTTTAAAGATTAAAATTGTGTAAATTTTGTTCAGCTCTACGTGAATTTGGCTATTTGTGGGCACATTTATGTTTGTCACTCATTTGGACTAATGGGAAATTAAAGCCAAGGATCCATACTTATAGACTATGTAAGTCTGATTTCTCAATTGTATTTGAGAATTTTTCTATAACATTTGTTTGTCACTACGTGAATTTGGCTATTTGTGGGCACATTTATTTTTGTCACTCATTTGGACCAATGGGAAATTAAAGCCAAGGATCCATACTTATAGACTATTTAATTCCGATTTCTCAATTGTATTTGAGAATTTTTCTATAACATTTGTTTGTCACTCATTTGGACCAATGGGAAATTAAAGCCAAGGATCCATACTTATAGACTATGTAAGTCTGATTTCTCAATTGTATTTGAGAATTTTTCTATAACATTTGTTTGTCACTCATTTGGACCAATGGGAAATTAAAGCCAAGGATCCATACTTATAGACTATGTAAGTCCGATTCTCAATTGTATTTGAGAATTTTTCTATAACATTTGTTTGTCACTCATTTGGACCAATGGGAAATTAAAGCCAAGGATCCATACTTATAGACTATGTAAGTCTGATTTCTCAATTGTATTTGAGAATTTTTCTATAAAATTTTAAAGATTAAAATTGTGTAAATTTTGTTGAGCTCTACGTGAATTTGGCTATTTGTGGGCACATTTATGTTTGTCACTCATTAAGACCAATGGGAAATTAAAGCCAAGGATCCATACTTATAGACTATGTAAGTCCGATTTCTCAATTGTATTTGAGAATTTTTTCTATAACATTTTTTTGTCACTCATTTGGACCAATGGGAAATTAAAGCCAAGGATCCATACTTATAGACTATGTAAGACTGATTTCTCAATTGTATTTGAGAATTTTTCTATAACATTTGTTTGTCACTCATTTGGACCAATGGGAAATTAAAGCCAAGGATCCATACTTATAGACTATGTAAGTCCGATTTCTCAATTGTATTTGAGAATTTTTCTATGAAATTTTAAAGATTAAAATTGTGTAAATTTTGTTCAGCTCTACGTGAATTTGGCTATTTGTGGGCACATTTATGTTTGTCACTCATTTAGACCAATGGGAAATTAAAGCCAAGGATCCATACTTATAGACTATGTAAGTCCGATTTCTCAATTGTATTTGAGAATTTTTCTATAACATTTGCTTGTCACTCATTTGGACCAATGGGAAATTAAAGCCAAGGATCCATACTTATAGACTATGTAAGTCCGATTTCTCAATTGTATTTGAGAATTTTTCTATAACATTTGTTTGTCACTCATTTGGACCAATGGGAAATTAAAGCCAAGGATCCATACTTATAGACTATGTAAGTCCGATTTCTCAATTGTATTTGAGAATTTTTCTATGAAATTTTAAAGATTAAAATTGTGTAAATTTTGTTCAGCTCTACGTGAATTTGGCTATTTGTGGCACATTTATTTTTGTCACTCATTTGGACCAATGGGAAATTAAAGCCAAGGATCCATACTTATAGACTATTTAATTCCGATTTCTCAATTGTATTTGAGAATTTTTCTATAAATTTTAAGATTAAAATTGTGTAAATTTTGTTGAGCTCTACGGGAATTTGGCTATTTGTGGGCACATTTATGTTTGTCACTCATTTAGACCAATGGGAAATTAAAGCCAAGGATCCATACTTATAGACTATGTAAGTCCGATTTCTCAATTGTATTTGAGAATTTTTCTATGAAATTTTAAAGATTAAAATTGTGTAAATTTTGTTGAGATCTACGGGAATTTGGCTATTTGTGGGCACATTTATGTTTGTCACTCATTTGGACCAATGGGAAATTAAAGCCAAGGATCCATACTTATAGACTATGGAAGTCTGATTTCTCAATTGTATTTGAGAATTTTTCTATAAAATTTTAAAGATTAAAATTGTGTAAATTTTGTTGAGATCTACGGGAATTTGGCTATTTGTGGGCACATTTATGTTTGTCACTCATTTAGACCAATGGGAAATTAAAGCCAAGGATCCATACTTATAGACTATTTAATTCCGATTTCTCAATTGTATTTGAGAATTTTTCTATAAAATTTTAAAGATTAAAATTGTGTAAATTTTGTTGAGCTCTACGGGAATTTGGCTATTTGTGGGCACATTTATGTTTGTCACTCATTTAGACCAATGGGAAATTAAAGCCAAGGATCCATACTTATAGACTATGTAAGTCCGATTTCTCAATTGTATTTGAGAATTTTTCTATAACATTTGTTTGTCACTCATTTGGACCAATGGGAAATTAAAGCCAAGGATCCATACTTATAGACTATGTAAGTCTGATTTCTCAATTGTATTTGAGAATTTTTCTATAAAATTTTAAAGATTAAAATTGTGTAAATTTTGTTGAGATCTACGGGAATTTGGCTATTTGTGGGCACATTTATGTTTGTCACTCATTTAGACCAATGGGAAATTAAAGCCAAGGATCCATACTTATAGACTATTTAATTCCGATTTCTCAATTGTATTTGAGATTTTTCTATAAAATTTTAAAGATTAAAATTGTGTAAATTTTGTTGAGCTCTACGGGAATTTGGCTATTTGTGGGCACATTTATGTTTGTCACTCATTTAGACCAATGGGAAATTAAAGCCAAGGATCCATACTTATAGACTATGTAAGTCCGATTTCCTCAATTGTATTTGAGAATTTTTCTATAACATTTGTTTGTCACTCATTTGGACCAATGGGAAATTAAAGCCAAGGATCCATACTTATAGACTATTTAATTCCGATTTCTCAATTGTATTTGAGAATTTTTCTATGAAATTTTAAAGATTAAAATTGTGTAAATTTTGTTGAGATCTACGGGAATTTGGCTATTTGTGGGCACATTTATTTTTGTCACTCATTTGGACCAATGGGAAATTAAAGCCAAGGATCCATACTTATAGACTATGGAAGTCTGATTTCTCAATTGTATTTGAGAATTTTTCTATGAAATTTTAAAGATTAAAATTGTGTAAATTTTGTTCAGCTCTACGTGAATTTGGCTATTTGTGGGCACATTTATTTTTGTCACTCATTTGGACCAATGGGAAATTAAAGCCAAGGATCCATACTTATAGACTATTTAATTCCGATTTCTCAATTGTATTTGAGAATTTTTCTATAAAATTTTAAAGATTAAAATTGTGTAAATTTTGTTGAGCTCTACGGGAATTTGGCTATTTGTGGGCACATTTATGTTTGTCACTCATTTAGACCAATGGGAAATTAAAGCCAAGGATCCATACTTATAGACTATGTAAGTCCGATTTCTCAATTGTATTTGAGAATTTTTCTATAACATTTGTTTGTCACTCATTTGGACCAATGGGAAATTAAAGCCAAGGATCCATACTTATAGACTATGTAAGTCTGATTTCTCAATTGTATTTGAGAATTTTTCTCTAAAATTTTAGAGATTAAAATTGTGTAAATTTTATTGAGCTCTACGGGAATTTGGCTATTTGTGGGCACATTTATGTTTGTCACTCATTTAGACCAATGGGAAATTAAAGCCAAGGATCCATACTTATAGACTATGTAAGTCCGATTTCTCAATTGTATTTGAGAATTTTTCTATAACATTTGTTTGTCACTCATTTAGACCAATGGGAAATTAAAGCCAAGGATCCATACTTATAGACTATTTAATTCCGATTTCTCAATTGTATTTGAGAATTTTTCTATAAAATTTTAAAGATTAAAATTGTGTAAATTTTATTGAGCTCTACGGGAATTTGGCTATTTGTGGGCACATTTATTTTTGTCACTCATTTGGACCAATGGGAAATTAAAGCCAAGGATCCATACTTATAGACTATGGAAGTCTGATTTCTCAATTGTATTTGAGAATTTTTCTATAAAATTTTAAAGATTAAAATTGTGTAAATTTTGTTGAGATCTACGGGAATTTGGCTATTTGTGGGCACATTTATGTTTGTCACTCATTTAGACCAATGGGAAATTAAAGCCAAGGATCCATACTTATAGACTATTTAATTCCGATTTCTCAATTGTATTTGAGAATTTTTCTATAAAATTTTAAAGATTAAAATTGTGTAAATTTTGTTGAGATCTACGGGAATTTGGCTATTTGTGGGCACATTTATTTTTGTCACTCATTTGGACCAATGGGAAATTAAAGCCAAGGATCCATACTTATAGACTATGTAAGTCTGATTTCTCAATTGTATTTGAGAATTTTTCTATAAAATTTTAAAGATTAAAATTGTGTAAATTTTGTTCAGCTCTACGTGAATTTGGCTATTTGTGGGCACATTTATTTTTGTCACTCATTTGGACCAATGGGAAATTAAAGCCAAGGATCCATACTTATAGACTATGTAAGTCCGATTTCTCAATTGTATTTGAGAATTTTTCTATAACATTTGTTTGTCACTCATTTGGACCAATGGGAAATTAAAGCCAAGGATCCATACTTATAGACTATGTAAGTCTGATTTCTCAATTGTATTTGAGAATTTTTCTATAAAATTTTAAAGATTAAAATTGTGTAAATTTTGTTCAGCTCTACGTGAATTTGGCTATTTGTGGGCACATTTATTTTTGTCACTCATTTGGACCAATGGGAAATTAAAGCCAAGGATCCATACTTATAGACTATGTAAGTCCGATTTCTCAATTGTATTTGAGAATTTTTCTATAACATTTGTTTGTCACTCATTTGGACCAATGGGAAATTAAAGCCAAGGATCCATACTTATAGACTATGTAAGTCTGATTTCTCAATTGTATTTGAGAATTTTTCTATAAAATTTTAAAGATTAAAATTGTGTAAATTTTGTTGAGCTCTACGTGAATTTGGCTATTTGTGGGCACATTTATGTTTGTCACTCATTTAGACCAATGGGAAATTAAAGCCAAGGATCCATACTTATAGACTATGGAAGTCTGATTTCTCAATTGTATTTGAGAATTTTTCTATAACATTTGTTTGTCACTCATTTGGACCAATTGGAAATTAAAGCCAAGGATCCATACTTATAGACTATTTAATTCCGATTTCTCAATTGTATTTGAGAATTTTTCTATAAAATTTTAAAGATTAAAATTGTGTAAATTTTATTGAGCTCTACGGGAATTTGGCTATTTGTGGGCACATTTATTTTTGTCACTCATTTGGACCAATGGGAAATTAAAGCCAAGGATCCATACTTATAGACTATGGAAGTCTGATTTCTCAATTGTATTTGAGAATTTTTCTATAAAATTTTAAAGATTAAAATTGTGTAAATTTTGTTGAGATCTACGGGAATTTGGCTATTTGTGGGCACATTTATGTTTGTCACTCATTTAGACCAATGGGAAATTAAAGCCAAGGATCCATACTTATAGACTATTTAATTCCGATTTCTCAATTGTATTTGAGAATTTTTCTATAAAATTTTAAAGATTAAAATTGTGTAAATTTTGTTGAGATCTACGGGAATTTGGCTATTTGTGGGCACATTTATGTTTGTCACTCATTTAGACCAATGGGAAATTAAAGCCAAGGATCCATACTTATAGACTATTTAATTCCGATTTCTCAATTGTATTTGAGAATTTTTCTATAAAATTTTAAAGATTAAAATTGTGTAAATTTTGTTGAGATCTACGGGAATTTGGCTATTTGTGGGCACATTTATGTTTGTCACTCATTTAGACCAATGGGAAATTAAAGCCAAGGAGCCATACTTATAGACTATTTAATTCCGATTTCTCAATTGTATTTGAGAATTTTTCTATAAAATTTTAAAGATTAAAATTGTGTAAATTTTATTGAGATCTACGGGAATTTGGCTATTTGTTGGCACATTTATTTTTGTCACTCATTTGGACCAATGGGAAATTAAAGCCAAGGATCCATACTTATAGACTATGTAAGTCCGATTTCTCAATTGTATTTGAGAATTTTTCTATAAAATTTGTTTGTCACTCATTTGGACCAATGGGAAATTAAAGCCAAGGATCCATACTTATAGACTATGTAAGTCTGATTTCTCAATTGTATTTGAGAATTTTTCTATAAAATTTTAAAGATTAAAATTGTGTAAATTTTGTTGAGCTCTACGTGAATTTGGCTATTTGTGGGCACATTTATGTTTGTCACTCATTAAGACCAATGGGAAATTAAAGCCAAGGATCCATACTTATAGACTATGTAAGTCCGATTTCTCAATTGTATTTGAGAATTTTTCTATAACATTTGTTTGTCACTCATTTGGACCAATGGGAAATTAAAGCCAAGGATCCATACTTATCTATATATTATATATATAAAATACAAAAAATTTTTGTACCCATGTTCGCTATAGACTCGGAAACTATCCAACCGATTTGACCCAAACTGGTGTCATTCAAAAGGGAATTTATAGAGGATGGTTTTAGGCTTTTAATATTTCAAGTGGGCGTAGCCCCCCCCCCAAATAAATTGAATAACATCATATATCTTGACTATTGTGATAGCAAGAGTTTTGAAACATTGCAATAGTTCATATGTTACTAATGTGAGTAATCAGGACAAAAATGGGCGTTATCGGACAAGTGGGCGTGGCAACTCCCATATAACCCAAAAATTGAAATCGCCATATTTTGGGCATTTTTTGACCTACGCCGATGATATTTGGTACATATAGTATTGACATAATTAGGAATACGTACTAGAAGAAAAGTGAGTGGGACCACGCCCCTTTATAGGAAAATAAAAAATCTTAATATAGTCTTAACTATTGGACCGATGGTCATTAAATTTTCACAATAGGATATATAAATACTTTTAATTTTATTTTATAACGAGGAGGGTAGCGAAGTACACCGGGATCAGCTAGTAGACTATGTAAGTCTGATTTCTCAATTGTATTTGAGAATTTTTCTATAACATTTGTTTGTCACTCATTTGGACCAATGGGAAATTAAAGCCAAGGATCCATACTTATAGACTATGTAAGTCTGATTTCTCAATTGTATTTGAGAATTTTTCTATAACATTTGTTTGTCACTCATTTGGACCAATAGGAAATTAAAGCCAAGGATCCATACTTATAGACTATGTAAGTCTGATTTCTCAATTGTATTTGAGAATTTTTCTATGAAATTTTAAAGATTAAAATTGTGTAAATTTTGTTCAGCTCTACGTGAATTTGGCTATTTGTGGGCACATTTATGTTTGTCACTCATTAAGACCAATGGGAAATTAAAGCCAAGGATCCATACTTATAGACTATGTAAGTCTGATTTCTCAATTGTATTTGAGAATTTTTCTATAACATTTGTTTGTCACTCATTTGGACCAATGGGAAATTAAAGCCAAGGATCCATACTTATAGACTATGTAAGTCTGATTTCTCAATTGTATTTGAGAATTTTTCTATAACATTTGTTTGTCACTCATTTAGACCAATGGGAAATTAAAGCCAAGGATCCATACTTATAGACTATGTAAGTCCGATTTCTCAATTGTATTTGAGAATTTTTCTATAACATTTGTTTGTCACTCATTTAGACCAATGGGAAATTAAAGCCAAGGATCCATACTTATAGACTATGTAAGTCTGATTTCTCAATTGTATTTGAGAATATTTCTATAACATTTGTTTGTCACTCATTTAGACCAATGGGAAATTAAAGCCAAGGATCCATACTTATAGACTATGTAAGTCCGATTTCTCAATTGTATTTGAGAATTTTTCTATAACATTTGTTTGTCACTCATTTAGACCAATGGGAAATTAAAGCCAAGGATCCATACTTATAGACTATGTAAGTCTGATTTCTCAATTGTATTTGAGAATTTTTCTATAACATTTGTTTGTCACTCATTTAGACCAATGGGAAATTAAAGCCAAGGATCCATACTTATAGACTATGTAAGTCCGATTTCTCAATTGTATTTGAGAATTTTTCTATAACATTTCTTTGTCACTCATTTAGACCAATGGGAAATTAAAGCCAAGGATCCATACTTATAGACTATGTAAGTCCGATTTCTCAATTGTATTTGAGAATATTTCTATAACATTTGTTTGTCACTCATTTAGACCAATGGGAAATTAAAGCCAAGGATCCATACTTATAGACTATGTAAGTCCGATTTCTCAATTGTATTTGAGAATTTTTCTATAACATTTGTTTGTCACTCATTTAGACCAATGGGAAATTAAAGCCAAGGATCCATACTTATAGACTATGTAAGTCCGATTTCTCAATTGTATTTGAGAATATTTCTATAACATTTGTTTGTCACTCATTTGGACCAATGGGAAATTAAAGCCAAGGATCCATACTTATAGACTATGTAAGTCTGATTTCTCAATTGTATTTGAGAATTTTTCTATGAAATTTTAAAGATTAAAATTGTGTAAATTTTGTTCAGCTCTACGTGAATTTGGCTATTTGTGGGCACATTTATGTTTGTCACTCATTTAGACCAATGGGATATTAAAGCCAAGAATCCATACTTATAGACTATGTAAGTCCGATTTCTCAATTGTATTTGAGAATTTTTCTATAAAATTTGTTTGTCACTCATTTAGACCAATGGGAAATTAAAGCCAAGGATCCATACTTATAGACTATGTAAGTCTGATTTCTCAATTGTATTTGAGAATTTTTCTATAACATTTGTTTGTCACTCATTTAGACCAATGGGAAATTAAAGCCAAGGATCCATACTTATAGACTATGTAAGTCTGATTTCTCAATTGTATTTGAGAATTTTTCTATGAAATTTTAAAGATTAAAATTGTGTAAATTTTGTTCAGCTCTACGTGAATTTGGCTATTTGTGGGCACATTTATGTTTGTCACTCATTTAGACCAATGGGAAATTAAAGCCAAGGATCCATACTTATAGACTATGTAAGTCCGATTTCTCAATTGTATTTGAGAATATTTCTATAACATTTGTTTGTCACTCATTTGGACCAATGGGAAATTAAAGCCAAGGATCCATACTTATAGACTATGTAAGTCTGATTTCTCAATTGTATTTGAGAATTTTTCTATGAAATTTTAAAGATTAAAATTGTGTAAATTTTGTTCAGCTCTACGTGAATTTGGCTATTTGTGGGCACATTTATGTTTGTCACTCATTTAGACCAATGGGATATTAAAGCCAAGAATCCATACTTATAGACTATGTAAGTCTGATTTCTCAATTGTATTTGAGAATTTTTCTATAAAATTTGTTTGTCACTCATTTGGACCAATGGGAAATTAAAGCCAAGGATCCATACTTATAGACTATGTAAGTCTGATTTCTCAATTGTATTTGAGAATTTTTCTATGAAATTTTAAAGATTAAAATTGTGTAAATTTTGTTCAGCTCTACGTGAATTTGGCTATTTGTGGGCACATTTATGTTTGTCACTCATTTAGACCAATGGGAAATTAAAGCCAAGAATCCATACTTATAGACTATGTAAGTCTGATTTCTCAATTGTATTTGAGAATTTTTCTATAAAATTTGTTTGTCACTCATTTGGACCAATGGGAAATTAAAGCCAAGGATCCATACTTATAGACTATGTAAGTCTGATTTCTCAATTGTATTTGAGAATTTTTCTATGAAATTTTAAAGATTAAAATTGTGTAAATTTTGTTCAGCTCTACGTGAATTTGGCTATTTGTGGGCACATTTATGTTTGTCACTCATTTAGACCAATGGGAAATTAAAGCCAAGGATCCATACTTATAGACTATGTAAGTCCGATTTCTCAATTGTATTTGAGAATTTTTCTATAACATTTGTTTGTCACTCATTTAGACCAATGGGAAATTAAAGCCAAGGATCCATACTTATAGACTATGTAAGTCCGATTTCTCAATTGTATTTGAGAATATTTCTATAACATTTGTTTGTCACTCATTTGGACCAATGGGAAATTAAAGCCAAGGATCCATACTTATAGACTATGTAAGTCCGATTTCTCAATTGTATTTGAGAATTTTTCTATAACATTTGTTTGTCACTCATTTAGACCAATGGGAAATTAAAGCCAAGGATCCATACTTATAGACTATGTAAGTCCGATTTCTCAATTGTATTTGAGAATTTTTCTATAACATTTGTTTGTCACTCATTTAGACCAATGGGAAATTAAAGCCAAGGATCCATACTTATAGACTATGTTAGTCCGATTTCTCAATTGTATTTGAGAATATTTCTATAACATTTGTTTGTCACTCATTTAGACCAATGGGAAATTAAAGCCAAGGATCCATACTTATAGACTATGTAAGTCCGATTTCTCAATTGTATTTGAGAATTTTTCTATAACATTTGTTTGTCACTCATTTAGACCAATGGGAAATTAAAGCCAAGGATCCATACTTATAGACTATGTAAGTCCGATTTCTCAATTGTATTTGAGAATATTTCTATAACATTTGTTTGTCACTCATTTGGACCAATGGGAAATTAAAGCCAAGGATCCATACTTATAGACTATGTAAGTCTGATTTCTCAATTGTATTTGAGAATTTTTCTATGAAATTTTAAAGATTAAAATTGTGTAAATTTTGTTCAGCTCTACGTGAATTTGGCTATTTGTGGGCACATTTATGTTTGTCACTCATTTAGACCAATGGGATATTAAAGCCAAGAATCCATACTTATAGACTATGTAAGTCTGATTTCTCAATTGTATTTGAGAATTTTTCTATAAAATTTGTTTGTCACTCATTTGGACCAATGGGAAATTAAAGCCAAGGATCCATACTTATAGACTATGTAAGTCTGATTTCTCAATTGTATTTGAGAATTTTTCTATGAAATTTTAAAGATTAAAATTGTGTAAATTTTGTTCAGCTCTACGTGAATTTGGCTATTTGTGGGCACAATTATGTTTGTCACTCATTTAGACCAATGGGAAATTAAAGCCAAGGATCCATACTTATAGACTATGTAAGTCCGATTTCTCAATTGTATTTGAGAATATTTCTATAACATTTGTTTGTCACTCATTTAGACCAATGGGAAATTAAAGCCAAGAATCCATACTTATAGGCTATGTAAGTCCGATTTCTCAATTGTATTTGAGAATATTTCTATAACATTTGTTTGTCACTCATTTAGACCAATGGGAAATTAAAGCCAAGGATCCATACTTATAGATTATGTAAGTCTGATTTCTCAATTGTATTTGAGAATTTTTCTATAACATTTGTTTGTCACTCATTTAGACCAATGGGAAATTAAAGCCAAGAATCCATACTTATAGACTATGTAAGTCTGATTTCTCAATTGTATTTGAGAATATTTCTATAACATTTGTTTGTCACTCATTTAGACCAATGGGAAATTAAAGCCAAGAATCCATACTTATAGGCTATGTAAGTCTGATTTCTCAATTGTATTTGAGAATATTTCTATAACATTTGTTTGTCACTCATTTAGACCAATGGGAAATTAAAGCCAAGAATCCATACTTATAGACTATGTAAGTCTGATTTCTCAATTGTATTTGAGAATATTTCTATAACATTTGTTTGTCACTCATTTAGACCAATGGGAAATTAAAGCCAAGGATCCATACTTATAGGCTATGTAAGTCCGATTTCTCAATTGTATTTGAGAATATTTCTATAACATTTGTTTGTCACTCATTTAGACCAATGGGAAATTAAAGCCAAGGATCCATACTTATAGACTATGTAAGTCCGATTTCTCAATTGTATTTGAGAATTTTTCTATAACATTTGTTTGTCACTCATTTAGACCAATGGGAAATTAAAGCCAAGGATCCATACTTATAGACTATGTAAGTCCGATTTCTCAATTGTATTTGAGAATTTTTCTATAACATTTGTTTGTCACTCATTTAGACCAATGGGAAATTAAAGCCAAGGATCCATACTTATAGACTATGTAAGTCTGATTTCTCAATTGTATTTGAGAATTTTTCTATAACATTTGTTTGTCACTCATTTAGACCAATGGGAAATTAAAGCCAAGGATCCATACTTATAGACTATGTAAGTCTGATTTCTCAATTGTATTTGAGAATTTTTCTATAACATTTGTTTGTCACTCATTTAGACCAATGGGAAATTAAAGCCAAGGATCCATACTTATAGACTATGTAAGTCCGATTTCTCAATTGTATTTGAGAATTTTTCTATAACATTTGTTTGTCACTCATTTAGACCAATGGGAAATTAAAGCCAAGGATCCATACTTATAGACTATGTAAGTCCGATTTCTCAATTGTATTTGAGAATTTTTCTATAACATTTGTTTGTCACTCATTTAGACCAATGGGAAATTAAAGCCAAGGATCCATACTTATAGACTATGTAAGTCCGATTTCTCAATTGTATTTGAGAATATTTCTATAACATTTGTTTGTCACTCATTTGGACCAATGGGAAATTAAAGCCAAGGATCCATACTTATAGACTATGTAAGTCCGATTTCTCAATTGTATTTGAGAAGTTTTCTATAACATTTGTTTGTCACTCATTTAGACCAATGGGAAATTAAAGCCAAGGATCCATACTTATAGACTATGTAAGTCCGATTTCTCAATTGTATTTGAGAATTTTTCTATAACATTTGTTTGTCACTCATTTAGACCAATGGGAAATTAAAGCCAAGGATCCATACTTATAGACTATGTAAGTCCGATTTCTCAATTGTATTTGAGAATATTTCTATAACATTTGTTTGTCACTCATTTGGACCAATGGGAAATTAAAGCCAAGGATCCATACTTATAGACTATGTAAGTCTGATTTCTCAATTGTATTTGAGAATTTTTCTATGAAATTTTAAAGATTAAAATTGTGTAAATTTTGTTCAGCTCTACGTGAATTTGGCTATTTGTGGGCACATTTATGTTTGTCACTCATTTAGACCAATGGGATATTAAAGCCAAGAATCCATACTTATAGACTATGTAAGTCTGATTTCTCAATTGTATTTGAGAATTTTTCTATAAAATTTGTTTGTCACTCATTTGGACCAATGGGAAATTAAAGCCAAGGATCCATACTTATAGACTATGTAAGTCTGATTTCTCAATTGTATTTGAGAATTTTTCTATGAAATTTTAAAGATTAAAATTGTGTAAATTTTGTTCAGCTCTACGTGAATTTGGCTATTTGTGGGCACATTTATGTTTGTCACTCATTTAGACCAATGGGAAATTAAAGCCAAGAATCCATACTTATAGACTATGTAAGTCTGATTTCTCAATTGTATTTGAGAATTTTTCTATAAAATTTGTTTGTCACTCATTTGGACCAATGGGAAATTAAAGCCAAGGATCCATACTTATAGACTATGTAAGTCTGATTTCTCAATTGTATTTGAGAATTTTTCTATGAAATTTTAAAGATTAAAATTGTGTAAATTTTGTTCAGCTCTACGTGAATTTGGCTATTTGTGGGCACATTTATGTTTGTCACTCATTTAGACCAATGGGAAATTAAAGCCAAGGATCCATACTTATAGACTATGTAAGTCCGATTTCTCAATTGTATTTGAGAATATTTCTATAACATTTGTTTGTCACTCATTTAGACCAATGGGAAATTAAAGCCAAGAATCCATACTTATAGGCTATGTAAGTCCGATTTCTCAATTGTATTTGAGAATATTTCTATAACATTTGTTTGTCACTCATTTGGACCAATGGGAAATTAAAGCCAAGGATCCATACTTATAGACTATGTAAGTCTGATTTCTCAATTGTATTTGAGAATTTTTCTATGAAATTTTAAAGATTAAAATTGTGTAAATTTTGTTCAGCTCTACGTGAATTTGGCTATTTGTGGGCACATTTATGTTTGTCACTCATTTAGACCAATGGGATATTAAAGCCAAGAATCCATACTTAAAGACTATGTATGTCTGATTTCTCAATTGTATTTGAGAATTTTTCTATGAAATTTTAAAGATTAAAATTGTGTAAATTTTGTTCAGCTCTACGTGAATTTGGCTATTTGTGGGCACATTTATGTTTGTCACTCATTTAGACCAATGGGATATTAAAGCCAAGAATCCATACTTATAGACTATGTAAGTCTGATTTCTCAATTGTATTTGAAAATATTTCTATAACATTTGTTTGTCACTCATTTAGACCAATGGGAAATTAAAGCCAAGAATCCATACTTATAGACTATGTAAGTCCGATTTCTCAATTGTATTTGAGAATATTTCTATAACATTTGTTTGTCACTCATTTAGACCAATGGGAAATTAAAGCCAAGAATCCATACTTATAGACTATGTAAGTCCGATTTCTCAATTGTATTTGAGAATATTTCTATAACATTTGTTTGTCACTCATTTAGACCAATGGGAAATTAAAGCCAAGGATCCATACTTATAGACTATGTAAGTCTGATTTCTCAATTGTATTTGAGAATTTTTCTATGAAATTTTAAAGATTAAAATTGTGTAAATTTTGTTCAGCTCTACGTGAATTTGGCTATTTGTGGGCACATTTATGTTTGTCACTCATTTAGACCAATGGGATATTAAAGCCAAGAATCCATACTTATAGACTATGTAAGTCTGATTTCTCAATTGTATTTGAAAATATTTCTATAACATTTGTTTGTCACTCATTTAGACCAATGGGAAATTAAAGCCAAGGATCCATACTTATAGACTATGTAAGTCCGATTTCTCAATTGTATTTGAGAATTTTTCTGTAACATTTGTTTGTCACTCATTTGGACCAAGGGGAAATTAAAGCCAAGGATCCATACTTATAGACTATGTAAGTCCGATTTCTCAATTGTATTTGAGAATATTTCTATAACATTTGTTTGTCACTCATTTGGACCAAGGGGAAATTAAAGCCAAGGATCCATACTTATAGACTATGTAAGTCTGATTTCTCAATTGTATTTGAGAATTTTTCTATCAAATTTTAAAGATTAAAATTGTGTAAATTTTGTTCAGCTCTACGTGAATTTGGCTATTTGTGGGCCCATTTATGTTTGTCACTCATTTAGACCAATGGGATATTAAAGCCAAGAATCCATACTTATAGACTATGTAAGTCTGATTTCTCAATTGTATTTGAGAATTTTTCTATAAAATTTGTTTGTCACTCATTTGGACCAATGGGAAATTAAAGCCAAGGATCCATACTTATAGACTATGTAAGTCTGATTTCTCAATTGTATTTGAGAATTTTTCTATAACATTTGTTTGTCACTCATTTGGACCAATGGGAAATTAAAGCCAAGGATCCATACTTATAGACTATGTAAGTCCGATTTCTCAATTGTATTTGAGAATTTTTCTATGAAATTTTAAAGATTAAAATTGTGTAAATTTTGTTCAGCTCTACGTGAATTTGGCTATTTGTGGGCACATTTATGTTTGTCACTCATTTAGACCAATGGGAAATTAAAGCCAAGAATCCATACTTAAAGACTATGTAAGTCTGATTTCTCAATTGTATTTGAGAATTTTTCTATGAAATTTTAAAGATTAAAATTGTGTAAATTTTGTTCAGCTCTACGTGAATTTGGCTATTTGTGGGCACATTTATGTTTGTCACTCATTTAGACCAATGGGAAATTAAAGCCAAGAATCCATACTTATAGACTATGTAAGTCTGATTTCTCAATTGTATTTGAGAATTTTTCTATGAAATTTTAAAGATTAAAATTGTGTAAATTTTGTTCAGCTCTACGTGAATTTGGCTATTTGTGGGCACATTTATGTTTGTCACTCATTTAGACCAATGGGATATTAAAGCCAAGAATCCATACTTATAGACTATGTAAGTCTGATTTCTCAATTGTATTTGAAAATATTTCTATAACATTTGTTTGTCACTCATTTAGACCAATGGGAAATTAAAGCCAAGGATCCATACTTATAGACTATGTAAGTCCGATTTCTCAATTGTATTTGAGAATTTTTCTGTAACATTTGTTTGTCACTCATTTGGACCAAGGGGAAATTAAAGCCAAGGATCCATACTTATAGACTATGTAAGTCCGATTTCTCAATTGTATTTGAGAATATTTCTATAACATTTGTTTGTCACTCATTTGGACCAAGGGGAAATTAAAGCCAAGGATCCATACTTATAGACTATGTAAGTCTGATTTCTCAATTGTATTTGAGAATTTTTCTATGAAATTTTAAAGATTAAAATTGTGTAAATTTTGTTCAGCTCTACGTGAATTTGGCTATTTGTGGGCCCATTTATGTTTGTCACTCATTTAGACCAATGGGATATTAAAGCCAAGAATCCATACTTATAGACTATGTAAGTCTGATTTCTCAATTGTATTTGAGAATTTTTCTATAAAATTTGTTTGTCACTCATTTGGACCAATGGGAAATTAAAGCCAAGGATCCATACTTATAGACTATGTAAGT
Organism: Lypha dubia; assembly: GCA_947311025.1. Classification (NCBI taxonomy): domain Eukaryota; kingdom Metazoa; phylum Arthropoda; class Insecta; order Diptera; family Tachinidae; genus Lypha; species Lypha dubia. The sequence goes on along the minus strand of OX371260.1, from coordinate 51,465,983 downwards.
CTGATTTCTCAATTGTATTTGAGAATTTTTCTATAACATTTGTTTGTCACTCATTTGGACCAATGGGAAATTAAAGCCAAGGATCCATACTTATAGACTATGTAAGTCCGATTTCTCAATTGTATTTGAGAATTTTTCTATGAAATTTTAAAGATTAAAATTGTGTAAATTTTGTTCAGCTCTACGTGAATTTGGCTATTTGTGGGCACATTTATGTTTGTCACTCATTTAGACCAATGGGAAATTAAAGCCAAGAATCCATACTTATAGACTATGTAAGTCTGATTTCTCAATTGTATTTGAGAATTTTTCTATGAAATTTTAAAGATTAAAATTGTGTAAATTTTGTTCAGCTCTACGTGAATTTGGCTATTTGTGGGCACATTTATGTTTGTCACTCATTTAGACCAATGGGAAATTAAAGCCAAGAATCCATACTTATAGACTATGTAAGTCTGATTTCTCAATTGTATTTGAGAATATTTCTATAACATTTGTTTGTCACTCATTTGGACCAATGGGAAATTAAAGCCAAGGATCCATACTTATAGACTATGTAAGTCTGATTTCTCAATTGTATTTGAGAATTTTTCTATGAAATTTTAAAGATTAAAATTGTGTAAATTTTGTTCAGCTCTACGTGAATTTGGCTATTTGTGGGCACATTTATGTTTGTCACTCATTAAGACCAATGGGAAATTAAAGCCAAGGATCCATACTTATAGACTAAGTAAGTCCGATTTCTCAATTGTATTTGAGAATTTTTCTATAACATTTGTTTGTCACTCATTTGGACCAATGGAAAATTAAAGCCAAGGATCCATACTTATAGACTATGTAAATCTGATTTCTCAATTGTATTTGAGAATTTTTCTATGAAATTTTAAAGATTAAAATTGTGTAAATTTTGTTCAGCTCTACGTGAATTTGGCTATTTGTGGGCACATTTATGTTTGTCACTCATTTAGACCAATGGGAAATTAAAGCCAAGGATCCATACTTATAGACTATGTAAGTCCGATTTCTCAATTGTATTTGAGAATATTTCTATAACATTTGTTTGTCACTCATTTGGACCAATGGGAAATTAAAGCCAAGGATCCATACTTATAGACTATGTAAATCTGATTTCTCAATTGTATTTGAGAATTTTTCTATGAAATTTTAAAGATTAAAATTGTGTAAATTTTGTTCAGCTCTACGTGAATTTGGCTATTTGTGGGCACATTTATGTTTGTCACTCATTTGGACCAATGGGAAATTAAAGCCAAGGATCCATACTTATAGACTATGTAAATCTGATTTCTCAATTGTATTTGAGAATTTTTCTATGAAATTTTAAAGATTAAAATTGTGTAAATTTTGTTCAGCTCTACGTGAATTTGGCTATTTGTGGGCACATTTATGTTTGTCAGTCATTAAGACCAATGGGAAATTAAAGCCAAGGATCCATACTTATAGACTAAGTAAGTCCGATTTCTCAATTGTATTTGAGAATTTTTCTATAACATTTGTTTGTCACTCATTTAGACCAATGGGAAATTAAAGCCAAGGATCCATACTTATAGACTATGTAAGTCTGATTTCTCAATTGTATTTGAGAATTTTTCTATGAAATTTTAAAGATTAAAATTGTGTAAATTATGTTGAGATCTACGTGAATTTGGCTATTTGTGGGCACATTTATTTTTGTCACTCATTTAGACCAATGGGAAATTAAAGCCAAGGATCCATACTTATAGACTATGTAAGTCCGATTTCTCAATTGTATTTGAGAATTTTTCTATGAAATTTTAAAGATTAAAATTGTGTAAATTTTGTTCAGCTCTACGTGAATTTGGCTATTTGTGGGCACATTTATTTTTGTCACTCATTTAGACCAATGGGAAATTAAAGCCAAGGATCCATACTTATAGACTATGTAATTTCGATTTCTCAATTGTATTTGAGAATTTTTCTATGAAATTTTAAAGATTAAAATTGTGTAAATTTTGTTCAGCTCTACGTGAATTTGGCTATTTGTGGGCACATTTATGTTTGTCACTCATTTAGACCAATGGGAAATTAAAGCCAAGGATCCATACTTATAGACTATGTAAGTCTGATTTCTCAATTGTATTTTAGAATTTTTCTATAACATTTGTTTGTCACTCATTTGGACCAATGGGAAAGTAAAGCCAAGGATCCATACTTATAGACTATGTAAGTCTGATTTCTCAATTGTATTTGAGAATTTTTCTATAACATTTGTTTGTCACTCATTTGGACCAATGGGAAATTAAAGCCAAGGATCCATACTTATAGACTATGTAAGTTCGATTTCTCAATTGTATTTGAGAATTTTTCTATGAAATTTTAAAGATTAAAATTGTGTAAATTTTGTTCAGCTCTACGTGAATTTGGCTATTTGTGGGCACATTTATGTTTGTCACTCATTTAGACCAATGGGAAATTAAAGCCAAGGATCCATACTTATAGACTATGTAAGTCCGATTTCTCAATTGTATTTGAGAATTTTTCTATAACATTTGTTTGTCACTCATTTAGACCAATGGGAAATTAAAGCCAAGGATCCATACTTATAGACTATGTAAGTCTGATTTCTCAATTGTATTTGAGAATTTTTCTATGAAATTTTAAAGATTAAAATTGTGTAAATTTTGTTCAGCTCTACGTGAATTTGGCTATTTGTGGGCACATTTATGTTTGTCACTCATTTAGACCAATGGGATATTAAAGCCAAGAATCCATACTTATAGACTATGTAAGTCCGATTTCTCAATTGTATTTGAGAATTTTTCTATGAAATTTTAAAGATTAAAATTGTGTAAATTTTGTTCAGCTCTACGTGAATTTGGCTATTTGTGGGCACATTTATGTTTGTCACTCATTTAGACCAATGGGAAATTAAAGCCAAGAATCCATACTTATAGACTATGTAAGTCTGATTTCTCAATTGTATTTGAGAATTTTTCTATGAAATTTTAAAGATTAAAATTGTGTAAATTTTGTTCAGCTCTACGTGAATTTGGCTATTTGTGGGCACATTTATGTTTGTCACTCATTTAGACCAATGGGAAATTAAAGCCAAGAATCCATACTTATAGACTATGTAAGTCTGATTTCTCAATTGTATTTGAGAATATTTCTATAACATTTGTTTGTCACTCATTTGGACCAATGGGAAATTAAAGCCAAGGATCCATACTTATAGACTATGTAAGTCTGATTTCTCAATTGTATTTGAGAATTTTTCTATGAAATTTTAAAGATTAAAATTGTGTAAATTTTGTTCAGCTCTACGTGAATTTGGCTATTTGTGGGCACATTTATGTTTGTCACTCATTAAGACCAATGGGAAATTAAAGCCAAGGATCCATACTTATAGACTAAGTAAGTCCGATTTCTCAATTGTATTTGAGAATTTTTCTATAACATTTGTTTGTCACTCATTTGGACCAATGGGAAATTAAAGCCAAGGATCCATACTTATAGACTATGTAAATCTGATTTCTCAATTGTATTTGAGAATTTTTCTATGAAATTTTAAAGATTAAAATTGTGTAAATTTTGTTCAGCTCTACGTGAATTTGGCTATTTGTGGGCACATTTATGTTTGTCACTCATTTAGACCAATGGGAAATTAAAGCCAAGGATCCATACTTATAGACTATGTAAGTCCGATTTCTCAATTGTATTTGAGAATATTTCTATAACATTTGTTTGTCACTCATTTGGACCAATGGGAAATTAAAGCCAAGGATCCATACTTATAGACTATGTAAATCTGATTTCTCAATTGTATTTGAGAATTTTTCTATGAAATTTTAAAGATTAAAATTGTGTAAATTTTGTTCAGCTCTACGTGAATTTGGCTATTTGTGGGCACATTTATGTTTGTCACTCATTTGGACCAATGGGAAATTAAAGCCAAGGATCCATACTTATAGACTATGCAAATCTGATTTCTCAATTGTATTTGAGAATTTTTCTATGAAATTTTAAAGATTAAAATTGTGTAAATTTTGTTCAGCTCTACGTGAATTTGGCTATTTGTGGGCACATTTATGTTTGTCAGTCATTAAGACCAATGGGAAATTAAAGCCAAGGATCCATACTTATAGACTAAGTAAGTCCGATTTCTCAATTGTATTTGAGAATTTTTCTATAACATTTGTTTGTCACTCATTTAGACCAATGGGAAATTAAAGCCAAGGATCCATACTTATAGACTATGTAAGTCCGATTTCTCAATTGTATTTGAGAATTTTTCTATGAAATTTTAAAGATTAAAATTGTGTAAATTTTGTTCAGCTCTACGTGAATTTGGCTATTTGTGGGCACATTTATGTTTGTCACTCATTTAGACCAATGGGAAATTAAAGCCAAGAATCCATACTTATAGACTATGTAAGTCTGATTTCTCAATTGTATTTGAGAATTTTTCTATGAAATTTTAAAGATTAAAATTGTGTAAATTTTGTTGAGATCTACGTGAATTTGGCTATTTGTGGGCACATTTATTTTTGTCACTCATTTAGACCAATGGGAAATTAAAGCCAAGGATCCATACTTATAGACTATGTAAGTCCGATTTCTCAATTGTATTTGAGAATTTTTCTATGAAATTTTAAAGATTAAAATTGTGTAAATTTTGTTGAGATCTACGTGAATTTGGCTATTTGTGGGCACATTTATTTTTGTCACTCATTTAGACCAATGGGAAATTAAAGCCAAGGATCCATACTTATAGACTATGTAATTTCGATTTCTCAATTGTATTTGAGAATTTTTCTATGAAATTTTAAAGATTAAAATTGTGTAAATTTTGTTCAGCTCTACGTGAATTTGGCTATTTGTGGGCACATTTATGTTTGTCACTCATTTAGACCAATGGGAAATTAAAGCCAAGGATCCATACTTATAGACTATGTAAGTCTGATTTCTCAATTGTATTTTAGAATTTTTCTATAACATTTGTTTGTCACTCATTTGGACCAATGGGAAAGTAAAGCCAAGGATCCATACTTATAGACTATGTAAGTCTGATTTCTCAATTGTATTTGAGAATTTTTCTATAACATTTGTTTGTCACTCATTTGGACCAATGGGAAATTAAAGCCAAGGATCCATACTTATAGACTATGTAAGTTCGATTTCTCAATTGTATTTGAGAATTTTTCTATGAAATTTTAAAGATTAAAATTGTGTAAATTTTGTTCAGCTCTACGTGAATTTGGCTATTTGTGGGCACATTTATGTTTGTCACTCATTTAGACCAATGGGAAATTAAAGCCAAGGATCCATACTTATAGACTATGTAAGTCCGATTTCTCAATTGTATTTGAGAATTTTTCTATAACATTTGTTTGTCACTCATTTAGACCAATGGGAAATTAAAGCCAAGGATCCATACTTATAGACTATGTAAGTCTGATTTCTCAATTGTATTTGAGAATTTTTCTATGAAATTTTAAAGATTAAAATTGTGTAAATTTTGTTCAGCTCTACGTGAATTTGGCTATTTGTGGGCACATTTATGTTTGTCACTCATTTAGACCAATGGGATATTAAAGCCAAGAATCCATACTTATAGACTATGTAAGTCTGATTTCTCAATTGTATTTGAGAATTTTTCTATAAAATTTGTTTGTCACTCATTTGGACCAATGGGAAATTAAAGCCAAGGATCCATACTTATAGACTATGTAAGTCTGATTTCTCAATTGTATTTGAGAATTTTTCTATAACATTTGTTTGTCACTCATTTGGACCAATGGGAAATTAAAGCCAAGGATCCATACTTATAGACTATGTAAGTCCGATTTCTCAATTGTATTTGAGAATTTTTCTATGAAATTATAAAGATTAAAATTGTGTAAATTTTGTTCAGCTCTACGTGAATTTGGCTATTTGTGGGCACATTTATGTTTGTCACTCATTTAGACCAATGGGAAATTAAAGCCAAGGATCCATACTTATAGACTATGTAAGTCCGATTTCTCAATTGTATTTGAGAATATTTCTATAACATTTGTTTGTCACTCATTTGGACCAATGGGAAATTAAAGCCAAGGATCCATACTTATAGACTATGTAAGTCTGATTTCTCAATTGTATTTGAGAATTTTTCTATAACATTTGTTTGTCACTCATTTGGACCAATGGGAAATTAAAGCCAAGGATCCATACTTATAGACTATGTAAGTCTGATTTCTCAATTGTATTTGAGAATTTTTCTATAACATTTGTTTGTCACTCATTTGGACCAATGGGAAATTAAAGCCAAGGATCCATACTTATAGACTATGTAAGTCTGATTTCTCAATTGTATTTGAGAATTTTTCTATGAAATTTTAAAGATTAAAATTGTGTAAATTTTGTTCAGCTCTACGTGAATTTGGCTATTTGTGGGCACATTTATGTTTGTCACTCATTTAGACCAATGGGAAATTAAAGCCAAGGATCCATACTTATAGACTATGTAAGTCCGATTTCTCAATTGTATTTGAGAATATTTCTATAACATTTGTTTGTCACTCATTTGGACCAATGGGAAATTAAAGCCAAGGATCCATACTTATAGACTATGTAAGTCTGATTTCTCAATTGTATTTGAGAATTTTTCTATAACATTTGTTTGTCACTCATTTGGACCAATGGGAAATTAAAGCCAAGGATCCATACTTATAGACTATGTAAGTCCGATTTCTCAATTGTATTTGAGAAATTTTTCTATGAAATTATAAAGATTAAAATTGTGTAAATTTTGTTCAGCTCTACGTGAATTTGGCTATTTGTGGGCACATTTATGTTTGTCACTCATTTAGACCAATGGGAAATTAAAGCCAAGGATCCATACTTATAGACTATGTAAGTCCGATTTCTCAATTGTATTTGAGAATATTTCTATAACATTTGTTTGTCACTCATTTGGACCAATGGGAAATTAAAGCCAAGGATCCATACTTATAGACTATGTAAGTCTGATTTCTCAATTGTATTTGAGAATTTTTCTATGAAATTTTAAAGATTAAAATTGTGTAAATTTTGTTCAGCTCTACGTGAATTTGGCTATTTGTGGGCACATTTATGTTTGTCACTCATTAAGACCAATGGGAAATTAAAGCCAAGGATCCATACTTATAGACTAAGTAAGTCCGATTTCTCAATTGTATTTGAGAATTTTTCTATGAAATTTTAAAGATTAAAATTTATGTAAATTTTGATGAGCTCTACGTGAATTTGGCTATTTGTGGGCACATTTATGTTTGTCACTCATTTGGACCAATGGGAAATTTAAGCCAAGGATCCATACTTATAGACTATGTAAGTCTGATTTCTCAATTGTATTTGAGAATTTTTCTATGAAATTTTAAAGATTAAAATTGTGTAAATTTTGTTCAGCTCTGCGTGAATTTGGCTATTTGTGGGCACATTTATGTTTGTCACTCATTTGGACTAATGGGAAATTAAAGCCAAGGATCCATACTTATAGACTATGTGAGTCTGATTTCTCAATTGTATTTGAGAATTTTTCTATAACATTTGTTTGTCACTCATTTGGACCAATGGGAAATTAAAGCCAAGGATCCATACTTATAGACTATGTAAGTCTGATTTCTCAATTGTATTTGAGAATTTTTCTATAAAATTTTAGAGATTAAAATTGTGTAAATTTTGTTCAGCTCTGCGTGAATTTGGCTATTTGTGGGCACATTTATGTTTGTCACTCATTTGGACCAATGGGAAATTAAAGCCAAGGATCCATACTTATAGACTATGTAAGTCTGATTTCTCAATTGTATTTGAGAATTTTTCTATGAAATTTTAAAGATTAAAATTGTGTAAATTTTGTTCAGCTCTACGTGAATTTGGCTATTTGTGGGCACATTTATGTTTGTCACTCATTAAGACCAATGGGAAATTAAAGCCAAGGATCCATACTTATAGACTAAGTAAGTCCGATTTCTCAATTGTATTTGAGAATTTTTCTATAACATTTGTTTGTCACTCATTTGGACCAATGGGAAATTAAAGCCAAGGATCCATACTTATAGACTATGTAAATCTGATTTCTCAATTGTATTTGAGAATTTTTCTATGAAATTTTAAAGATTAAAATTGTGTAAATTTTGTTCAGCTCTACGTGAATTTGGCTATTTGTGGGCACATTTATGTTTGTCACTCATTTAGACCAATGGGAAATTAAAGCCAAGGATCCATACTTATAGACTATGTAAGTCCGATTTCTCAATTGTATTTGAGAATTTTTCTATAACATTTGTTTGTCACTCATTTGGACCAATGGGAAATTAAAGCCAAGGATCCATACTTATAGACTATGTAAGTCTGATTTCTCAATTGTATTTGAGAATATTTCTATAACATTTGTTTGTCACTCATTTGGATCAAGGGGAAATTAAAGCCAAGGATCCATACTTATAGACTATGTAAGTCTGATTTCTCAATTGTATTTGAGAATTTTTCTATGAAATTTTAAAGATTAAAATTGTGTAAATTTTGTTCAGCTCTACGTGAATTTGGCTATTTGTGGGCACATTTATGTTTGTCACTCATTTAGACCAATGGTAAATTAAAGCCAAGGATCCATACTTATAGACTATGTAAGTCCGATTTCTCAATTGTATTTGAGAATATTTCTATAACATTTGTTTGTCACTCATTTGGACCAATGGGAAATTAAAGCCAAGGATCCATACTTATAGACTATGTAAGTCCGATTTCTCAATTGTATTTGAGAATATTTCTATAACATTTGTTTGTCACTCATTTGGACCAAGGGGAAATTAAAGCCAAGGATCCATACTTATAGACTATGTAAGTCCGATTTCTCAATTGTATTTAAGAATTTTTCTATGAAATTTTAAAGATTAAAATTGTGTAAATTTTGTTCAGCTCTACGTGAATTTGGCTATTTGTGGGCACATTTATGTTTGTCACTCATTTGGACCAAAGGGAAATTAAAGCCAAGGATCCATACTTATAGACTATGTAAGTCTGATTTCTCAATTGTATTTGAGAATATTTCTATAACATTTGTTTGTCACTCATTTGGACCAAGGGGAAATTAAAGCCAAGGATCCATACTTATAGACTATGTAAGTCCGATTTCTCAATTGTATTTAAGAATTTTTCTATGAAATTTTAAAGATTAAAATTGTGTAAATTTTGTTCAGCTCTACGTGAATTTGGCTATTTGTGGGCACATTTATGTTTGTCACTCATTTAGACCAATGGTAAATTAAAGCCAAGGATCCATACTTATAGACTATGTAAGTCCGATTTCTCAATTGTATTTGAGAATATTTCTATAACATTTGTTTGTCACTCATTTGGACCAATGGGAAATTAAAGCCAAGGATCCATACTTATAGACTATGTAAGTCCGATTTCTCAATTGTATTTGAGAATATTTCTATAACATTTGTTTGTCACTCATTTGGACCAAGGGGAAATTAAAGCCAAGGATCCATACTTATAGACTATGTAAGTCCGATTTCTCAATTGTATTTAAGAATTTTTCTATGAAATTTTAAAGATTAAAATTGTGTAAATTTTGTTCAGCTCTACGTGAATTTGGCTATTTGTGGGCACATTTATGTTTGTCACTCATTTGGACCAAAGGGAAATTAAAGCCAAGGATCCATACTTATAGACTATGTAAGTCTGATTTCTCAATTGTATTTGAGAATATTTCTATAACATTTGTTTGTCACTCATTTGGACCAATGGGAAATTAAAGCCAAGGATCCATACTTATAAACTATGTAAGTCCGATTTCTCAATTGTTTTTTGAGAATATTTCTATAACATTTGTTTGTCACTCATTTAGACCAATGGGAAATTAAAGCCAAGGATCCATACTTATAGACTATGTAAGTCCGATTTCTCAATTGTATTTAAGAATTTTTCTATGAAATTTTAAAGATTAAAATTGTGTAAATTTTGTTCAGCTCTACGTGAATTTGGCTATTTGTGGGCACATTTATGTTTGTCACTCATTTGGACCAAAGGGAAATTAAAGCCAAGGATCCATACTTATAGACTATGTAAGTCTGATTTCTCAATTGTATTTGAGAATATTTCTATAACATTTGTTTGTCACTCATTTAGACCAATGCGAAATTAAAGCCAAGGATCAATACTTATAAACTATGTAAGTCCGATTTCTCAATTGTATTTGAGAATATTTCTATAACATTTGTTTGTCACTCATTTAGACCAATGGGAAATTAAAGCCAAGGATCCATACTTATAGACTATGTAAGTCTGATTTCTCAATTGTATTTGAGAATTTTTCTATGAAATTTTAAAGATTAAAATTGTGTAAATTTTGTTCAGCTCTACGTGAATTTGGCTATTTGTGGGCACATTTATGTTTGTCACTCATTTAGACCAATGGGATATTAAAGCCAAGAATCCATACTTATAGACTATGTAAGTCTGATTTCTCAATTGTATTTGAGAATATTTCTATAACATTTGTTTGTCACTCATTTAGACCAATGGGAAATTAAAGCCAAGGATCCATACTTATAGACTATGTAAGTCTGATTTCTCAATTGTATTTGAGAATATTTCTATAACATTTGTTTGTCACTCATTTAGACCAATGGGAAATTAAAGCCAAGGATCCATACTTATAGACTATGTAAGTCTGATTTCTCAATTGTATTTGAGAATATTTCTATAACATTTGTTTGTCACTCATTTAGACCAATGGGAAATTAAAGCCAAGAATCCATACTTATAGACTATGTAAGTCTGATTTCTCAATTGTATTTGAGAATATTTCTATAACATTTGTTTGTCACTCATTTAGACCAATGGGAAATTAAAGCCAAGGATCCATACTTATAGACTATGTAAGTCTGATTTCTCAATTGTATTTGAGAATTTTTCTATGAAATTTTAAAGATTAAAATTGTGTAAATTTTGTTCAGCTCTACGTGAATTTGGCTATTTGTGGGCACATTTATGTTTGTCACTCATTTAGACCAATGGGATATTAAAGCCAAGAATCCATACTTATAGACTATGTAAGTCTGATTTCTCAATTGTATTTGAGAATATTTCTATAACATTTGTTTGTCACTCATTTAGACCAATGGGAAATTAAAGCCAAGGATCCATACTTATAAACTATGTAAGTCCGATTTCTCAATTGTATTTGAGAATATTTCTATAACATTTGTTTGTCACTCATTTAGACCAATGGGAAATTAAAGCCAAGGATCCATACTTATAGACTATGTAAGTCTGATTTCTCAATTGTATTTGAGAATATTTCTATAACATTTGTTTGTCACTCATTTAGACCAATGCGAAATTAAAGCCAAGGATCAATACTTATAAACTATGTAAGTCCGATTTCTCAATTGTATTTGAGAATATTTCTATAACATTTGTTTGTCACTCATTTAGACCAATGGGAAATTAAAGCCAAGGATCCATACTTATAGACTATGTAAGTCTGATTTCTCAATTGTATTTGAGAATTTTTCTATGAAATTTTAAAGATTAAAATTGTGTAAATTTTGTTCAGCTCTACGTGAATTTGGCTATTTGTGGGCACATTTATGTTTGTCACTCATTTAGACCAATGGGATATTAAAGCCAAGAATCCATACTTATAGACTATGTAAGTCTGATTTCTCAATTGTATTTGAGAATATTTCTATAACATTTGTTTGTCACTCATTTAGACCAATGGGAAATTAAAGCCAAGGATCCATACTTATAGACTATGTAAGTCTGATTTCTCAATTGTATTTGAGAATATTTCTATAACATTTGTTTGTCACTCATTTAGACCAATGGGAAATTAAAGCCAAGGATCCATACTTATAGACTATGTAAGTCTGATTTCTCAATTGTATTTGAGAATATTTCTATAACATTTGTTTGTCACTCATTTAGACCAATGGGAAATTAAAGCCAAGAATCCATACTTATAGACTATGTAAGTCTGATTTCTCAATTGTATTTGAGAATATTTCTATAACATTTGTTTGTCACTCATTTAGACCAATGGGAAATTAAAGCCAAGGATCCATACTTATAGACTATGTAAGTCTGATTTCTCAATTGTATTTGAGAATTTTTCTATGAAATTTTAAAGATTAAAATTGTGTAAATTTTGTTCAGCTCTACGTGAATTTGGCTATTTGTGGGCACATTTATGTTTGTCACTCATTTAGACCAATGTGATATTAAAGCCAAGAATCCATACTTATAGACTATGTAAGTCTGATTTCTCAATTGTATTTGAGAATTTTTCTATAACATTTGTTTGTCACTCATTTGGACCAATGGGAAATTAAAGCCAAGGATCCATACTTATAGACTATGTAAGTCTGATTTCTCAATTGTATTTGAGAATTTTTCTATAACATTTGTTTGTCACTCATTTGGACCAATGGGAAATTAAAGCCAAGGATCCATACTTATAGACTATGTAAGTCCGATTTCTCAATTGTATTTGAGAATATTTCTATAACATTTGTTTGTCACTCATTTGGACCAATGGGAAATTAAAGCCAAGGATCCATACTTATAGACTATGTAAGTCCGATTTCTCAATTGTATTTGAGAATATTTCTATAACATTTGTTTGTCACTCATTTAGACCAATGGGAAATTAAAGCCAAGGATCCATACTTATAGACTATGTAAGTCTGATTTCTCAATTGTATTTGAGAATTTTTCTATGAAATTTTAAAGATTAAAATTGTGTAAATTTTGTTCAGCTCTACGTGAATTTGGCTATTTGTGGGCACATTTATGTTTGTCACTCATTTAGACCAATGGGATATTAAAGCCAAGAATCCATACTTATAGACTATGTAAGTCTGATTTCTCAATTGTATTTGAGAATATTTCTATAACATTTGTTTGTCACTCATTTAGACCAATGGGAAATTAAAGCCAAGGATCCATACTTATAGACTATGTAAGTCTGATTTCTCAATTGTATTTGAGAATATTTCTATAACATTTGTTTGTCACTCATTTAGACCAATGGGATATTAAAGCCAAGAATCCATACTTATAGACTATGTAAGTCTGATTTCTCAATTGTATTTGAGAATTTTTCTATGAAATTTTAAAGATTAAAATTGTGTAAATTTTGTTCAGCTCTACGTGAATTTGGCTATTTGTGGGCACATTTATGTTTGTCACTCATTTAGACCAATGGGATATTAAAGCCAAGAATCCATACTTATAGACTATGTAAGTCTGATTTCTCAATTGTATTTGAGAATTTTTCTATAACATTTGTTTGTCACTCATTTGGACCAATGGGAAATTAAAGCCAAGGATCCATACTTATAGACTATGTAAGTCTGATTTCTCAATTGTATTTGAGAATTTTTCTATGAAATTTTAAAGATTAAAATTGTGTAAATTTTGTTCAGCTCTACGTGAATTTGGCTATTTGTGGGCACATTTATGTTTGTCACTCATTTAGACCAATGGGATATTAAAGCCAAGAATCCATACTTATAGACTATGTAAGTCTGATTTCTCAATTGTATTTGAGAATTTTTCTATGAAATTTTAAAGATTAAAATTGTGTAAATTTTGTTCAGCTCTACGTGAATTTGGCTATTTGTGGGCACATTTATGTTTGTCACTCATTTAGACCAATGGGATATTAAAGCCAAGAATCCATACTTATAGACTATGTAAGTCTGATTTCTCAATTGTATTTGAGAATTTTTCTATAACATTTGTTTGTCACTCATTTGGACCAATGGGAAATTAAAGCCAAGGATCCATACTTATAGACTATGTAAGTCTGATTTCTCAATTGTATTTGAGAATTTTTCTATGAAATTTTAAAGATTAAAATTGTGTAAATTTTGTTCAGCTCTACGTGAATTTGGCTATTTGTGGGCACATTTATGTTTGTCACTCATTTAGACCAATGGGATATTAAAGCCAAGAATCCATACTTATAGACTATGTAAGTCTGATTTCTCAATTGTATTTGAGAATATTTCTATAACATTTGTTTGTCACTCATTTGGACCAAGGGGAAATTAAAGCCAAGGATCCATACTTATAGACTATGTAAGTCTGATTTCTCAATTGTATTTGAGAATTTTTCTATGAAATTTTAAAGATTAAAATTGTGTAAATTTTGTTCAGCTCTACGTGAATTTGGCTATTTGTGGGCACATTTATGTTTGTCACTCATTTAGACCAATGGGATATTAAAGCCAAGAATCCATACTTATAGACTATGTAAGTCTGATTTCTCAATTGTATTTGAGAATTTTTCTATGAAATTTTAAAGATTAAAATTGTGTAAATTTTGTTCAGCTCTACGTGAATTTGGCTATTTGTGGGCACATTTATGTTTGTCACTCATTTAGACCAATGGTAAATTAAAGCCAAGGATCCATACTTATAGACTATGTAAGTCCGATTTCTCAATTGTATTTGAGAATATTTCTATAACATTTGTTTGTCACTCATTTGGACCAATGGGAAATTAAAGCCAAGAATCCATACTTATAGGCTATGTAAGTCCGATTTCTCAATTGTATTTGAGAATATTTCTATAACATTTGTTTGTCACTCATTTGGACCAATGGGAAATTAAAGCCAAGGATCCATACTTATAGACTATGTAAGTCCGATTTCTCAATTGTATTTGAGAATATTTCTATAACATTTGTTTGTCACTCATTTGGACCAATGGGAAATTAAAGCCAAGGATCCATACTTATAGACTATGTAAGTCCGATTTCTCAATTGTATTTGAGAATATTTCTATAACATTTGTTTGTCACTCATTTGGACCAAGGGGAAATTAAAGCCAAGGATCCATACTTATAGACTATGTAAGTCCGATTTCTCAATTGTATTTAAGAATTTTTCTATGAAATTTTAAAGATTAAAATTGTGTAAATTTTGTTCAGCTCTACGTGAATTTGGCTATTTGTGGGCACATTTATGTTTGTCACTCATTTGGACCAAAGGGAAATTAAAGCCAAGGATCCATACTTATAGACTATGTAAGTCTGATTTCTCAATTGTATTTGAGAATATTTCTATAACATTTGTTTGTCACTCATTTGGACCAATGGGAAATTAAAGCCAAGGATCCATACTTATAAACTATGTAAGTCCGATTTCTCAATTGTTTTTTGAGAATATTTCTATAACATTTGTTTGTCACTCATTTAGACCAATGGGAAATTAAAGCCAAGGATCCATACTTATAGACTATGTAAGTCTGATTTCTCAATTGTATTTGAGAATATTTCTATAACATTTGTTTGTCACTCATTTAGACCAATGCGAAATTAAAGCCAAGGATCCATACTTATAAACTATGTAAGTCCGATTTCTCAATTGTATTTGAGAATATTTCTATAACATTTGTTTGTCACTCATTTAGACCAATGGGAAATTAAAGCCAAGGATCCATACTTATAGACTATGTAAGTCTGATTTCTCAATTGTATTTGAGAATTTTTCTATGAAATTTTAAAGATTAAAATTGTGTAAATTTTGTTCAGCTCTACGTGAATTTGGCTATTTGTGGGCACATTTATGTTTGTCACTCATTTAGACCAATGGGATATTAAAGCCAAGAATCCATACTTATAGACTATGTAAGTCTGATTTCTCAATTGTATTTGAGAATTTTTCTATAACATTTGTTTTTCACTCATTTGGACCAATGGGAAATTAAAGCCAAGGATCCATACTTATAGACTATGTAAGTCTGATTTCTCAATTGTATTTGAGAATTTTTCTATGAAATTTTAAAGATTAAAATTGTGTAAATTTTGTTCAGCTCTACGTGAATTTGGCTATTTGTGGGCACATTTATGTTTGTCACTCATTTAGACCAATGGGAAATTAAAGCCAAGGATCCATACTTATAGACTATGTAAGTCTGATTTCTCAATTGTATTTGAGAATTTTTCTATGAAATTTTAAAGATTAAAATTGTGTAAATTTTGTTCAGCTCTACGTGAATTTGGCTATTTGTGGGCACATTTATGTTTGTCACTCATTAAGACCAATGGGAAATTAAAGCCAAGGATCCATACTTATAGACTATGTAAGTCTGATTTCTCAATTGTATTTGAGAATTTTTCTATAACATTTGTTTGTCACTCATTTGGACCAATGGGAAATTAAAGCCAAGGATCCATACTTATAGACTATGTAAGTCTGATTTCTCAATTGTATTTGAGAATATTTCTATAACATTTGTTTGTCACTCATTTAGACCAATGGGAAATTAAAGCCAAGGATCCATACTTATAGACTATGTAAGTCTGATTTCTCAATTGTATTTGAGAATATTTCTATAACATTTGTTTGTCACTCATTTAGACCAATGGGAAATTAAAGCCAAGAATCCATACTTATAGACTATGTAAGTCTGATTTCTCAATTGTATTTGAGAATATTTCTATAACATTTGTTTGTCACTCATTTAGACCAATGGGAAATTAAAGCCAAGGATCCATACTTATAGACTATGTAAGTCTGATTTCTCAATTGTATTTGAGAATTTTTCTATGAAATTTTAAAGATTAAAATTGTGTAAATTTTGTTCAGCTCTACGTGAATTTGGCTATTTGTGGGCACATTTATGTTTGTCACTCATTTAGACCAATGGGATATTAAAGCCAAGAATCCATACTTATAGACTATGTAAGTCTGATTTCTCAATTGTATTTGAGAATATTTCTATAACATTTGTTTGTCACTCATTTAGACCAATGGGAAATTAAAGCCAAGGATCCATACTTATAAACTATGTAAGTCCGATTTCTCAATTGTATTTGAGAATATTTCTATAACATTTGTTTGTCACTCATTTAGACCAATGGGAAATTAAAGCCAAGGATCCATACTTATAGACTATGTAAGTCTGATTTCTCAATTGTATTTGAGAATATTTCTATAACATTTGTTTGTCACTCATTTAGACCAATGCGAAATTAAAGCCAAGGATCAATACTTATAAACTATGTAAGTCCGATTTCTCAATTGTATTTGAGAATATTTCTATAACATTTGTTTGTCACTCATTTAGACCAATGGGAAATTAAAGCCAAGGATCCATACTTATAGACTATGTAAGTCTGATTTCTCAATTGTATTTGAGAATTTTTCTATGAAATTTTAAAGATTAAAATTGTGTAAATTTTGTTCAGCTCTACGTGAATTTGGCTATTTGTGGGCACATTTATGTTTGTCACTCATTTAGACCAATGGGATATTAAAGCCAAGAATCCATACTTATAGACTATGTAAGTCTGATTTCTCAATTGTATTTGAGAATATTTCTATAACATTTGTTTGTCACTCATTTAGACCAATGGGAAATTAAAGCCAAGGATCCATACTTATAGACTATGTAAGTCTGATTTCTCAATTGTATTTGAGAATATTTCTATAACATTTGTTTGTCACTCATTTAGACCAATGGGAAATTAAAGCCAAGGATCCATACTTATAGACTATGTAAGTCTGATTTCTCAATTGTATTTGAGAATATTTCTATAACATTTGTTTGTCACTCATTTAGACCAATGGGAAATTAAAGCCAAGAATCCATACTTATAGACTATGTAAGTCTGATTTCTCAATTGTATTTGAGAATATTTCTATAACATTTGTTTGTCACTCATTTAGACCAATGGGAAATTAAAGCCAAGGATCCATACTTATAGACTATGTAAGTCTGATTTCTCAATTGTATTTGAGAATTTTTCTATGAAATTTTAAAGATTAAAATTGTGTAAATTTTGTTCAGCTCTACGTGAATTTGGCTATTTGTGGGCACATTTATGTTTGTCACTCATTTAGACCAATGGGATATTAAAGCCAAGAATCCATACTTATAGACTATGTAAGTCTGATTTCTCAATTGTATTTGAGAATTTTTCTATAACATTTGTTTGTCACTCATTTGGACCAATGGGAAATTAAAGCCAAGGATCCATACTTATAGACTATGTAAGTCTGATTTCTCAATTGTATTTGAGAATTTTTCTATAACATTTGTTTGTCACTCATTTGGACCAATGGGAAATTAAAGCCAAGGATCCATACTTATAGACTATGTAAGTCCGATTTCTCAATTGTATTTGAGAATATTTCTATAACATTTGTTTGTCACTCATTTGGACCAATGGGAAATTAAAGCCAAGGATCCATACTTATAGACTATGTAAGTCCGATTTCTCAATTGTATTTGAGAATATTTCTATAACATTTGTTTGTCACTCATTTAGACCAATGGGAAATTAAAGCCAAGGATCCATACTTATAGACTATGTAAGTCTGATTTCTCAATTGTATTTGAGAATTTTTCTATGAAATTTTAAAGATTAAAATTGTGTAAATTTTGTTCAGCTCTACGTGAATTTCGCTATTTGTGGGCACATTTATGTTTGTCACTCATTTAGACCAATGGGATATTAAAGCCAAGAATCCATACTTATAGACTATGTAAGTCTGATTTCTCAATTGTATTTGAGAATATTTCTATAACATTTGTTTGTCACTCATTTAGACCAATGGGAAATTAAAGCCAAGGATCCATACTTATAGACTATGTAAGTCTGATTTCTCAATTGTATTTGAGAATATTTCTATAACATTTGTTTGTCACTCATTTAGACCAATGGGATATTAAAGCCAAGAATCCATACTTATAGACTATGTAAGTCTGATTTCTCAATTGTATTTGAGAATTTTTCTATGAAATTTTAAAGATTAAAATTGTGTAAATTTTGTTCAGCTCTACGTGAATTTGGCTATTTGTGGGCACATTTATGTTTGTCACTCATTTAGACCAATGGGATATTAAAGCCAAGAATCCATACTTATAGACTATGTAAGTCTGATTTCTCAATTGTATTTGAGAATTTTTCTATAACATTTGTTTGTCACTCATTTGGACCAATGGGAAATTAAAGCCAAGGATCCATACTTATAGACTATGTAAGTCTGATTTCTCAATTGTATTTGAGAATTTTTCTATAACATTTGTTTGTCACTCATTTGGACCAATGGGAAATTAAAGCCAAGGATCCATACTTATAGACTATGTAAGTCCGATTTCTCAATTGTATTTGAGAATATTTCTATAACATTTGTTTGTCACTCATTTGGACCAATGGGAAATTAAAGCCAAGGATCCATACTTATAGACTATGTAAGTCTGATTTCTCAATTGTATTTGAGAATATTTCTATAACATTTGTTTGTCACTCATTTGGACCAAGGGGAAATTAAAGCCAAGGATCCATACTTATAGACTATGTAAGTCTGATTTCTCAATTGTATTTGAGAATTTTTCTATGAAATTTTAAAGATTAAAATTGTGTAAATTTTGTTCAGCTCTACGTGAATTTGGCTATTTGTGGGCACATTTATGTTTGTCACTCATTTAGACCAATGGGATATTAAAGCCAAGAATCCATACTTATAGACTATGTAAGTCTGATTTCTCAATTGTATTTGAGAATTTTTCTATGAAATTTTAAAGATTAAAATTGTGTAAATTTTGTTCAGCTCTACGTGAATTTGGCTATTTGTGGGCACATTTATGTTTGTCACTCATTTAGACCAATGGTAAATTAAAGCCAAGGATCCATACTTATAGACTATGTAAGTCCGATTTCTCAATTGTATTTGAGAATATTTCTATAACATTTGTTTGTCACTCATTTGGACCAATGGGAAATTAAAGCCAAGAATCCATACTTATAGGCTATGTAAGTCCGATTTCTCAATTGTATTTGAGAATATTTCTATAACATTTGTTTGTCACTCATTTGGACCAATGGGAAATTAAAGCCAAGGATCCATACTTATAGACTATGTAAGTCCGATTTCTCAATTGTATTTGAGAATATTTCTATAACATTTGTTTGTCACTCATTTGGACCAATGGGAAATTAAAGCCAAGGATCCATACTTATAGACTATGTAAGTCCGATTTCTCAATTGTATTTGAGAATATTTCTATAACATTTGTTTGTCACTCATTTGGACCAAGGGGAAATTAAAGCCAAGGATCCATACTTATAGACTATGTAAGTCCGATTTCTCAATTGTATTTAAGAATTTTTCTATGAAATTTTAAAGATAAAAATTGTGTAAATTTTGTTCAGCTCTACGTGAATTTGGCTATTTGTGGGCACATTTATGTTTGTCACTCATTTGGACCAAAGGGAAATTAAAGCCAAGGATCCATACTTATAGACTATGTAAGTCTGATTTCTCAATTGTATTTGAGAATATTTCTATAACATTTGTTTGTCACTCATTTGGACCAATGGGAAATTAAAGCCAAGGATCCATACTTATAAACTATGT
The DNA here is from genome assembly GCA_947311025.1 of Lypha dubia. Lineage (NCBI taxonomy): Eukaryota > Metazoa > Arthropoda > Insecta > Diptera > Tachinidae > Lypha > Lypha dubia. Next base: position 51,445,592 of record OX371260.1, on the reverse strand, counting down.
AAGTCCGATTTCTCAATTGTTTTTTGAGAATATTTCTATAACATTTGTTTGTCACTCATTTAGACCAATGGGAAATTAAAGCCAAGGATCCATACTTATAGACTATGTAAGTCTGATTTCTCAATTGTATTTGAGAATATTTCTATAACATTTGTTTGTCACTCATTTAGACCAATGCGAAATTAAAGCCAAGGATCCATACTTATAAACTATGTAAGTCCGATTTCTCAATTGTATTTGAGAATATTTCTATAACATTTGTTTGTCACTCATTTAGACCAATGGGAAATTAAAGCCAAGGATCCATACTTATAGACTATGTAAGTCTGATTTCTCAATTGTATTTGAGAATTTTTCTATGAAATTTTAAAGATTAAAATTGTGTAAATTTTGTTCAGCTCTACGTGAATTTGGCTATTTGTGGGCACATTTATGTTTGTCACTCATTTAGACCAATGGGATATTAAAGCCAAGAATCCATACTTATAGACTATGTAAGTCTGATTTCTCAATTGTATTTGAGAATTTTTCTATAACATTTGTTTTTCACTCATTTGGACCAATGGGAAATTAAAGCCAAGGATCCATACTTATAGACTATGTAAGTCTGATTTCTCAATTGTATTTGAGAATTTTTCTATGAAATTTTAAAGATTAAAATTGTGTAAATTTTGTTCAGCTCTACGTGAATTTGGCTATTTGTGGGCACATTTATGTTTGTCACTCATTTAGACCAATGGGAAATTAAAGCCAAGGATCCATACTTATAGACTATGTAAGTCTGATTTCTCAATTGTATTTGAGAATTTTTCTATGAAATTTTAAAGATTAAAATTGTGTAAATTTTGTTCAGCTCTACGTGAATTTGGCTATTTGTGGGCACATTTATGTTTGTCACTCATTAAGACCAATGGGAAATTAAAGCCAAGGATCCATACTTATAGACTATGTAAGTCTGATTTCTCAATTGTATTTGAGAATTTTTCTATAACATTTGTTTGTCACTCATTTGGACCAATGGGAAATTAAAGCCAAGGATCCATACTTATAGACTATGTAAGTCCGATTTCTCAATTGTATTTGAGAATTTTTCTATGAAATTTTAAAGATTAAAATTGTGTAAATTTTGTTGAGATCTACGTGAATTTGGCTATTTGTGGGCACATTTATTTTTGTCACTCATTTAGACCAATGGGAAATTAAAGCCAAGGATCCATACTTATAGACTATGTAAGTTCGATTTCTCAATTGTATTTGAGAATTTTTCTATGAAATTTTAAAGATTAAAATTGTGTAAATTTTGTTCAGCTCTACGTGAATTTGGCTATTTGTGGGCACATTTATGTTTGTCACTCATTTGGACCAAAGGGAAATTAAAGCCAAGGATCCATACTTATAGACTATGTAAGTTCGATTTCTCAATTGTATTTGAGAATTTTTCTATGAAATTTTAAAGATTAAAATTGTGTAAATTTTGTTCAGCTCTACGTGAATTTGGCTATTTGTGGGCACATTTATGTTTGTCACTCATTTAGACCAATGGGAAATTAAAGCCAAGGATCCATACTTATAGACTATGTAAGTCCGATTTCTCAATTGTATTTGAGAATTTTTCTATAACATTTGTTTGTCACTCATTTAGACCAATGGGAAATTAAAGCCAAGGATCCATACTTATAGACTATGTAAGTCTGATTTCTCAATTGTATTTGAGAATTTTTCTATGAAATTTTAAAGATTAAAATTGTGTAAATTTTGTTCAGCTCTACGTGAATTTGGCTATTTGTGGGCACATTTATGTTTGTCACTCATTTAGACCAATGGGATATTAAAGCCAAGAATCCATACTTATAGACTATGTAAGTCTGATTTCTCAATTGTATTTGAGAATTTTTCTATAAAATTTGTTTGTCACTCATTTGGACCAATGGGAAATTAAAGCCAAGGATCCATACTTATAGACTATGTAAGTCTGATTTCTCAATTGTATTTGAGAATTTTTCTATAACATTTGTTTGTCACTCATTTGGACCAATGGGAAATTAAAGCCAAGGATCCATACTTATAGACTATGTAAGTCCGATTTCTCAATTGTATTTGAGAATTTTTCTATGAAATTTTAAAGATTAAAATTGTGTAAATTTTGTTCAGCTCTACGTGAATTTGGCTATTTGTGGGCACATTTATGTTTGTCACTCATTTGGACCAATGGGAAATTAAAGCCAAGGATCCATACTTATAGACTATGTAAGTCTGATTTCTCAATTGTATTTGAGAATTTTTCTATGAAATTTTAAAGATTAAAATTTATGTAAATTTTGATGAGCTCTACGTGAATTTGGCTATTTGTGGGCACATTTATGTTTGTCACTCATTTGGACTAATTGGAAATTAAAGCCAAGGATCCATACTTATAGACTATGTAAGTCTGATTTCTCAATTGTATTTGAGAATTTTTCTATGAAATTTTAAAGATTAAAATTTATGTAAATTTTGATGAGCTCTACGTGAATTTGGCTATTTGTGGGCACATTTATGTTTGTCACTCATTTGGACTAATTGGAAATTAAAGCCAAGGATCCATACTTATAGACTATGTAAGTCTGATTTCTCAATTGTATTTGAGAATTTTTCTATGAAATTTTAAAGATTAAAATTTATGTAAATTTTGATGAGCTCTACGTGAATTTGGCTATTTGTGGGCACATTTATGTTTGTCACTCATTTAGACCAATGGGAAATTAAAGCCAAGGATCCATACTTATAGACTATGTAAGTCTGATTTCTCAATTGTATTTGAGAATTTTTCTATGAAATTTTAAAGATTAAAATTTATGTAAATTTTGATGAGCTCTACGTGAATTTGGCTATTTGTGGGCACATTTATGTTTGTCACTCATTTAGACCAATGGGAAATTAAAGCCAAGGATCCATACTTATAGACTATGTAAGTCTGATTTCTCAATTGTATTTGAGAATTTTTCTATGAAATTTTAAAGATTAAAATTGTGTAAATTTTGTTCAGCTCTACGTGAATTTGGCTATTTGTGGGCACATTTATGTTTGTCACTCATTTAGACCAATGGGAAATTAAAGCCAAGGATCCATACTTATAGACTATGTAAGTCCGATTTCTCAATTGTATTTGAGAATTTTTCTATAACATTTGTTTGTCACTCATTTGGACCAATGGGAAATTAAAGCCAAGGATCCATACTTATAGACTATGTAAGTCTGATTTCTCAATTGTATTTGAGAATTTTTCTATGAAATTTTAAAGATTAAAATTGTGTAAATTTTGTTCAGCTCTACGTGAATTTGGCTATTTGTGGGCACATTTATGTTTGTCACTCATTTAGACCAATGGGAAATTAAAGCCAAGAATCCATACTTATAGGCTATGTAAGTCCGATTTCTCAATTGTATTTGAGAATATTTCTATAACATTTGTTTGTCACTCATTTGGACCAATGGGATATTAAAGCCAAGGATCCATACTTATGGACTATGTAAGTCTGATTTCTCAATTGTATTTGAGAATTTTTCTATGAAATTTTAAAGATTAAAATTGTGTTCAGCTCTACGTGAATTTGGCTATTTGTGGGCACATTTATGTTTGTCACTCATTTAGACCAATGGGAAATTAAAGCCAAGAATCCATACTTATAGACTATGTAAGTCTGATTTCTCAATTGTATTTGAGAATTTTTCTATAACATTTGTTTGTCACTCATTTGGACCAATGGGAAATTAAAGCCAAGGATCCATACTTATAGACTATGTAAGTCCGATTTTTCAATTGTATTTGAGAATTTTTCTATAAAATTTGTTTGTCACTCATTTGGACCAATGGGAAATTAAAGCCAAGGATCCATACTTATAGACTATGTAAGTCTGATTTCTCAATTGTATTTGAGAATATTTCTATAACATTTGTTTGTCACTCATTTGGACCAAGGGGAAATTAAAGCCAAGGATCCATACTTATAGACTATGTAAGTCTGATTTCTCAATTGTATTTGAGAATTTTTCTATGAAATTTTAAAGATTAAAATTGTGTAAATTTTGTTCAGCTCTACGTGAATTTGGCTATTTGTGGGCACATTTATGTTTGTCACTCATTTGGACTAATGGGAAATTAAAGCCAAGGATCCATACTTATAGACTATGTAAGTCTGATTTCTCAATTGTATTTGAGAATTTTTCTATGAAATTTTAAAGATTAAAATTGTGTAAATTTTGTTCAGCTCTACGTGAATTTGGCTATTTGTGGGCACATTTATGTTTGTCACTCATTTGGACTAATGGGAAATTAAAGCCAAGGATCCATACTTATAGACTATGTAAGTCTGATTTCTCAATTGTATTTGAGAATTTTTCTATGAAATTTTAAAGATTAAAATTGTGTAAATTTTGTTCAGCTCTACGTGAATTTGGCTATTTGTGGGCACATTTATGTTTGTCACTCATTTAGACCAATGGTAAATTAAAGCCAAGGATCCATACTTATAGACTATGTAAGTCCGATTTCTCAATTGTATTTGAGAATATTTCTATAACATTTGTTTGTCACTCATTTGGACCAATGGGAAATTAAAGCCAAGAATCCATACTTATAGGCTATGTAAGTCCGATTTCTCAATTGTATTTGAGAATATTTCTATAACATTTGTTTGTCACTCATTTGGACCAAGGGGAAATTAAAGCCAAGGATCCATACTTATAGACTATGTAAGTCTGATTTCTCAATTGTATTTGAGAATTTTTCTATGAAATTTTAAAGATTAAAATTGTGTAAATTTTGTTCAGCTCTACGTGAATTTGGCTATTTGTGGGCACATTTATGTTTGTCACTCATTTAGACCAATGGGAAATTAAAGCCAAGAATCCATACTTATAGACTATGTAAGTCTGATTTCTCAATTGTATTTGAGAATTTTTCTATAACATTTGTTTGTCACTCATTTGGACCAATGGGAAATTAAAGCCAAGGATCCATACTTATAGACTATGTAAGTCTGAATTCTCAATTGTATTTGAGAATTTTTCTATAACATTTGTTTGTCACTCATTTGGACCAATGGGAAATTAAAGCCAAGGATCCATACTTATAGACTATGTAAGTCCGATTTCTCAATTGTATTTGAGAATTTTTCTATGAAATTTTAAAGATTAAAATTGTGTAAATTTTGTTCAGCTCTACGTGAATTTGGCTATTTGTGGGCACATTTATGTTTGTCACTCATTTAGACCAATGGGAAATTAAAGCCAAGAATCCATACTTATAGACTATGTAAGTCTGATTTCTCAATTGTATTTGAGAATTTTTCTATAACATTTGTTTGTCACTCATTTGGACCAATGGGAAATTAAAGCCAAGGATCCATACTTATAGACTATGTAAGTGCGATTTCTCAATTGTATTTGAGAATTTTTCTGTAACATTTGTTTGTCACTCATTTGGACCAATGGGAAATTAAAGCCAAGGATCCATTCTTATAGACTATGTAAGTCCGATTTCTCAATTGTATTTGAGAATTTTTCTATAACATTTGTTTGTCACTCATTTGGACCAATGGGAAATTAAAGCCAAGGATCCATACTTATAGACTATGTAAGTCCGATTTCTCAATTGTATTTGAGAATTTTTCTATAACATTTGTTTGTCACTCATTTGGACCAATGGGAAATTAAAGCCAAGGATCCATACTTATAGACTATGTAAGTCCGATTTCTCAATTGTATTTGAGAATTTTTCTATATCATTTGTTTGTCACTCATTTGGACCAATGGGAAATTAAAGCCAAGGATCCATACTTATAGACTATGTAAGTCCGATTTCTCAATTGTATTTGAGAATTTTTCTATGAAATTTTAAATATTAAAATTGTGTAAATTTTGTTCAGCTCTACGTGAATTTGGCTATTTGTGGGCACATTTATGTTTGTCACTCATTTAGACCAATGGGAAATTAAAGCCAAGAATCCATACTTATAGACTATGTAAGTCTGATTTCTCAATTGTATTTGAGAATTTTTCTATAACATTTGTTTGTCACTCATTTGGACCAATGGGAAATTAAAGCCAAGGATCCATACTTATAGACTATGTAAGTCCGATTTCTCAATTGTATATGAGAATTTTTCTATAACTTTTGTTTGTCACTCATTTGGACCAATGGGAAATTAAAGCCAAGGATCCATACTTATAGACTATGTAAGTCCGATTTCTCAATTGTATTTGAGAATTTTTCTATAACATTTGTTTGTCACTCATTTGGACCAATGGGAAATTAAAGCCAAGGATCCATACTTATAGACTATGTAAGTCCGATTTCTCAATTGTATATGAGAATTTTTCTATAACTTTTGTTTGTCACTCATTTGGACCAATGGGAAATTAAAGCCAAGGATCCATACTTATAGACTATGTAAGTCCGATTTCTCAATTGTATTTGAGAATTTTTCTATAACATTTGTTTGTCACTCATTTGGACCAATGGGAAATTAAAGCCAAGGATCCATACTTATAGACTATGTAAGTCCGATTTCTCAATTGTATATGAGAATTTTTCTATAACTTTTGTTTGTCACTCATTTGGACCAATGGGAAATTAAAGCCAAGGATCCATACTTATAGACTATGTAAGTCCGATTTCTCAATTGTATTTGAGAATTTTTCTATAACATTTGTTTGTCACTCATTTGGACCAATGGGAAATTAAAGCCAAGGATCCATACTTATAGACTATGTAAGTCCGATTTCTCAATTGTATATGAGAATTTTTCTATAACTTTTGTTTGTCACTCATTTGGACCAATGGGAAATTAAAGCCAAGGATCCATACTTATAGACTATGTAAGTGCGATTTCTCAATTGTATTTGAGAATTTTTCTGTAACATTTGTTTGTCACTCATTTGGACCAATGGGAAATTAAAGCCAAGGATCCATTCTTATAGACTATGTAAGTCCGATTTCTCAATTGTATTTGAGAATTTTTCTATAACATTTGTTTGTCACTCATTTGGACCAATGGGAAATTAAAGCCAAGGATCCATACTTATAGACTATGTAAGTCCGATTTCTCAATTGTATTTGAGAATTTTTCTATAACATTTGTTTGTCACTCATTTGGACCAATGGGAAATTAAAGCCAAGGATCCATACTTATAGACTATGTAAGTCTGATTTCTCAATTGTATTTGAGAATTTTTCTATGAAATTTTAAAGATTAAAATTGTGTAAATTTTGTTCAGCTCTACGTGAATTTGGCTATTTGTGGGCACATTTATGTTTGTCACTCATTTAGACCAATGGGAATTTAAAGCCAAGAATCCATACTTATAGACTATGTAAGTCCGATTTCTCAATTGTATTTGAGAATTTTTCTATAACATTTGTTTGTCACTCATTTGGACCAATGGGAAATTAAAGCCAAGGATCCATTCTTATAGACTATGTAAGTCCGATTTCTCAATTGTATTTGAGAATTTTTCTATAACATTTGTTTGTCACTCATTTGGACCAATGGGAAATTAAAGCCAAGGATCCATACTTATAGACTATGTAAGTCTGATTTCTCAATTGTATTTGAGAATTTTTCTATAAAATTTTAAAGATTAAAATTGTGTAAATTTTGTTCAGCTCTACGTGAATTTGGCTATTTGTGGGCACATTTATGTTTGTCACTCATTTAGACCAATGGGAAATTAAAGCCAAGGATCCATACTTATAGACTATGTAAGTCCGATTTCTCAATTGTATTTGAGAATTTTTCTATAACATTTGTTTGTCACTCATTTGGACCAATGGGAAATTAAAGCCAAGAATCCATACTTATAGACTATGTAAGTCCGATTTCTCAATTGTATTTGAGAATTTTTCTATAACATTTGTTTGTCACTCATTTGGACCAATGGGAAATTAAAGCCAAGGATCCATACTTATAGACTATGTAAGTCTGATTTCTCAATTGTATTTGAGAATTTTTCTATAAAATTTTAAAGATTAAAATTGTGTAAATTTTGTTCAGCTCTACGTGAATTTGGCTATTTGTGGGCACATTTATGTTTGTCACTCATTTAGACCAATGGGAAATTAAAGCCAAGAATCCATTCTTATAGACTATGTAAGTCCGATTTCTCAATTGTATTTGAGAATTTTTCTATAACATTTGTTTGTCACTCATTTGGACCAATGGGAAATTAAAGCCAAGGATCCATACTTATAGACTATGTAAGTCCGATTTCTCAATTGTATTTGAGAATTTTTCTATGAAATTTTAAAGATTAAAATTGTGTAAATTTTGTTCAGCTCTACGTGAATTTGGCTATTTGTGGGCACATTTATGTTTGTCACTCATTTAGACCAATGGGAAATTAAAGCCAAGGATCCATACTTATAGACTATGTAAGTCCGATTTCTCAATTGTATTTGAGAATTTTTCTATGAAATTTTAAAGATTAAAATTTTGTAAATTTTGTTCAGCTCTACGTGAATTTGGCTATTTGTGGGCACATTTATGTTTGTCACTCATTTAGACCAATGGGAAATTAAAGCCAAGGATCCATTCTTATAGACTATGTAAGTCCGATTTCTCAATTGTATTTGAGAATTTTTCTATAACATTTGTTTGTCACTCATTTGGACCAATGGGAAATTAAAGCCAAGGATCCATACTTATAGACTATGTAAGTCCGATTTCTCAATTGTATTTGAGAATTTTTCTATGAAATTTTAAAGATTAAAATTTTGTAAATTTTGTTCAGCTCTACGTGAATTTGGCTATTTGTGGGCACATTTATGTTTGTCACTCATTTAGACCAATGGGAAATTAAAGCCAAGGATCCATACTTATAGACTATGTAAGTCCGATTTCTCAATTGTATTTGAGAATTTTTCTATGAAATTTTAAAGATTAAAATTTTGTAAATTTTGTTCAGCTCTACGTGAATTTGGCTATTTGTGGGCACATTTATGTTTGTCACTCATTTAGACCAATGGGAAATTAAAGCCAAGGATCCATTCTTATAGACTATGTAAGTCCGATTTCTCAATTGTATTTGAGAATTTTTCTATAACATTTGTTTGTCACTCATTTGGACCAATGGGAAATTAAAGCCAAGGATCCATACTTATAGACTATGTAAGTCCGATTTCTCAATTGTATTTGAGAATTTTTCTATGAAATTTTAAAGATTAAAATTTTGTAAATTTTGTTCAGCTCTACGTGAATTTGGCTATTTGTGGGCACATTTATGTTTGTCACTCATTTAGACCAATGGGAAATTAAAGCCAAGGATCCATACTTATAGACTATGTAAGTCCGATTTCTCAATTGTATTTGAGAATTTTTCTATGAAATTTTAAAGATTAAAATTTTGTAAATTTTGTTCAGCTCTACGTGAATTTGGCTATTTGTGGGCACATTTATGTTTGTCACTCATTTAGACCAATGGGAAATTAAAGCCACGGATCCATTCTTATAGACTATGTAAGTCCGATTTCTCAATTGTATTTGAGAATTTTTCTATAACATTTGTTTGTCACTCATTTGGACCAATGGGAAATTAAAGCCAAGGATCCATACTTATAGACTATGTAAGTCCGATTTCTCAATTGTATTTGAGAATTTTTCTATGAAATTTTAAAGATTAAAATTTTGTAAATTTTGTTAAGCTCTACGTGAATTTGGCTATTTGTGGGCACATTTATGTTTGTCACTCATTTAGACCAATTGGAAATTAAAGCCAAGAATCCATACTTATAGACTATGTAAGTCCGATTTCTCAATTGTATTTGAGAATTTTTCTATAACATTTGTTTGTCACTCATTTGGACCAATGGGAAATTAAAGCCAAGGATCCATACTTATAGACTATGTAAGTCCGATTTCTCAATTGTATTTAAGAATTTTTCTATAACATTTGTTTGTCACTAATTTGGACCAATGGGAAATTAAAGCAGGGGATCCATATTTATAGACTATGTAAGTCCGATTTCTCAATTGTATTTGAGAATTTTTCTATAACATTTGTTTGTCACTAATTTGGACCAATGGGAAATTAAAGCAGGGGATCCATATTTATAGACTATGTAAGTCCGATTTCTCAATTGTATTTAAGAATTTTTCTATAACATTTGTTTGTCACTAATTTGGACCAATGGGAAATTAAAGCAGGGGATCCATATTTATAGACTATGTAAGTCCGATTTCTCAATTGTATTTGAGAATTTTTCTATGAAATTTTAAAGATTAAAATTTTGTAAATTTTGTTAAGCTCTACGTGAATTTGGCTATTTGTGGGCACATTTATGTTTGTCACTCATTTAGACCAATTGGAAATTAAAGCCAAGAATCCATACTTATAGACTATGTAAGTCCGATTTCTCAATTGTATTTGAGAATTTTTCTATAACATTTGTTTGTCACTCATTTGGACCAATGGGAAATTAAAGCCAAGGATCCATACTTATAGACTATGTAAGTCCGATTTCTCAATTGTATTTGAGAATTTTTCTATGAAATTTTAAAGATTAAAATTTTGTAAATTTTGTTCAGCTCTACGTGAATTTGGCTATTTGTGGGCACATTTATGTTTGTCACTCATTTAGACCAATGGGAAATTAAAGCCAAGGATCCATACTTATAGACTATGTAAGTCCGATTTCTCAATTGTATTTGAGAATTTTTCTATGAAATTTTAAAGATTAAAATTTTGTAAATTTTGTTCAGCTCTACGTGAATTTGGCTATTTGTGGGCACATTTATGTTTGTCACTCATTTAGACCAATGGGAAATTAAAGCCAAGGATCCATTCTTATAGACTATGTAAGTCCGATTTCTCAATTGTATTTGAGAATTTTTCTATAACATTTGTTTGTCACTCATTTGGACCAATGGGAAATTAAAGCCAAGGATCCATACTTATAGACTATGTAAGTCCGATTTCTCAATTGTATTTGAGAATTTTTCTATGAAATTTTAAAGATTAAAATTTTGTAAATTTTGTTCAGCTCTACGTGAATTTGGCTATTTGTGGGCACATTTATGTTTGTCACTCATTTAGACCAATGGGAAATTAAAGCCAAGGATCCATACTTATAGACTATGTAAGTCCGATTTCTCAATTGTATTTGAGAATTTTTCTATGAAATTTTAAAGATTAAAATTTTGTAAATTTTGTTCAGCTCTACGTGAATTTGGCTATTTGTGGGCACATTTATGTTTGTCACTCATTTAGACCAATGGGAAATTAAAGCCAAGGATCCATTCTTATAGACTATGTAAGTCCGATTTCTCAATTGTATTTGAGAATTTTTCTATAACATTTGTTTGTCACTCATTTGGACCAATGGGAAATTAAAGCCAAGGATCCATACTTATAGACTATGTAAGTCCGATTTCTCAATTGTATTTGAGAATTTTTCTATGAAATTTTAAAGATTAAAATTTTGTAAATTTTGTTCAGCTCTACGTGAATTTGGCTATTTGTGGGCACATTTATGTTTGTCACTCATTTAGACCAATGGGAAATTAAAGCCAAGGATCCATACTTATAGACTATGTAAGTCCGATTTCTCAATTGTATTTGAGAATTTTTCTATGAAATTTTAAAGATTAAAATTTTGTAAATTTTGTTCAGCTCTACGTGAATTTGGCTATTTGTGGGCACATTTATGTTTGTCACTCATTTAGACCAATGGGAAATTAAAGCCACGGATCCATTCTTATAGACTATGTAAGTCCGATTTCTCAATTGTATTTGAGAATTTTTCTATAACATTTGTTTGTCACTCATTTGGACCAATGGGAAATTAAAGCCAAGGATCCATACTTATAGACTATGTAAGTCCGATTTCTCAATTGTATTTGAGAATTTTTCTATGAAATTTTAAAGATTAAAATTTTGTAAATTTTGTTAAGCTCTACGTGAATTTGGCTATTTGTGGGCACATTTATGTTTGTCACTCATTTAGACCAATTGGAAATTAAAGCCAAGAATCCATACTTATAGACTATGTAAGTCCGATTTCTCAATTGTATTTGAGAATTTTTCTATAACATTTGTTTGTCACTAATTTGGACCAATGGGAAATTAAAGCAGGGGATCCATATTTATAGACTATGTAAGTCCGATTTCTCAATTGTATTTAAGAATTTTTCTATAACATTTGTTTGTCACTAATTTGGACCAATGGGAAATTAAAGCAGGGGATCCATATTTATAGACTATGTAAGTCCGATTTCTCAATTGTATTTGAGAATTTTTCTATGAAATTTTAAAGATTAAAATTTTGTAAATTTTGTTAAGCTCTACGTGAATTTGGCTATTTGTGGGCACATTTATGTTTGTCACTCATTTAGACCAATTGGAAATTAAAGCCAAGAATCCATACTTATAGACTATGTAAGTCCGATTTCTCAATTGTATTTGAGAATTTTTCTATAACATTTGTTTGTCACTCATTTGGACCAATGGGAAATTAAAGCCAAGGATCCATACTTATAGACTATGTAAGTCCGATTTCTCAATTGTATTTGAGAATTTTTCTATGAAATTTTAAAGATTAAAATTTTGTAAATTTTGTTCAGCTCTACGTGAATTTGGCTATTTGTGGGCACATTTATGTTTGTCACTCATTTAGACCAATGGGAAATTAAAGCCAAGGATCCATACTTATAGACTATGTAAGTCCGATTTCTCAATTGTATTTGAGAATTTTTCTATGAAATTTTAAAGATTAAAATTTTGTAAATTTTGTTCAGCTCTACGTGAATTTGGCTATTTGTGGGCACATTTATGTTTGTCACTCATTTAGACCAATGGGAAATTAAAGCCAAGGATCCATACTTATAGACTATGTAAGTCCGATTTCTCAATTGTATTTGAGAATTTTTCTATGAAATTTGTTTGTCACTCATTTAGACCAATGGGAAATTAAAGCCAAGGATCCATACTTATAAACTATGTAAGTCCGATTTCTCAATTGTATTTAAGAATTTTTCTATAACATTTGTTTGTCACTAATTTGGACCAATGGGAAATTAAAGCAGGGGATCCATATTTATAGACTATGTAAGTCCGATTTCTCAATTGTATTTGAGAATTTTTCTATAACATTTGTTTGTCACTCATTTGGACCAAAGGGAAATTAAAGCCAAGGATCCATACTTATAGACTATGTAAGTCCGATTTCTCAATTGTATTTAAGAATTTTTCTATAACATTTGTTTGTCACTAATTTGGACCAATGGGAAATTAAAGCAGGGGATCCATATTTATAGACTATGTAAGTCCGATTTCTCAATTGTATTTGAGAATTTTTCTATAACATTTGTTTGTCACTCATTTGGACCAATGGGAAATTAAAGCCAAGGATCCATACTTATAAACTATGTAAGTCCGATTTCTCAATTGTATTTAAGAATTTTTCTATAACATTTGTTTGTCACTAATTTGGACCAATGGGAAATTAAAGCAGGGGATCCATATTTATAGACTATGTAAGTCCGATTTCTCAATTGTATTTGAGAATTTTTCTATAACATTTGTTTGTCACTCATTTGGACCAAAGGGAAATTAAAGCCAAGGATCCATACTTATAGACTATGTAAGTCCGATTTCTCAATTGTATTTAAGAATTTTTCTATAACATTTGTTTGTCACTAATTTGGACCAATGGGAAATTAAAGCAGGGGATCCATATTTATAGACTATGTAAGTCCGATTTCTCAATTGTATTTGAGAATTTTTCTATAACATTTGTTTGTCACTCATTTGGACCAATGGGAAATTAAAGCCAAGGATCCATACTTATAGACTATGTAAGTCCGATTTCTCAATTGTATTTGAGAATTTTTCTATAACATTTGTTTGTCACTCATTTGGACCAATGGGAAATTAAAGCAGGGGATCCATATTTATAGACTATGTAAGTCCGATTTCTCAATTGTATTTGAGAATTTTTCTATAACATTTGTTTGTCACTCATTTGGACCAATGGGAAATTAAAGCCAAGGATCCATACTTATAGACTATGTAAGTCCGATTTCTCAATTGTATTTAAGAATTTTTCTATAACATTTGTTTGTCACTAATTTGGACCAATGGGAAATTAAAGCAGGGGATCCATATTTATAGACTATGTAAGTCCGATTTCTCAATTGTATTTGAGAATTTTTCTATGAAATTTTAAAGATTAAAATTTTGTAAATTTTGTTCAGCTCTACGTGAATTTGGCTATTTGTGGGCACATTTATGTTTGTCACTCATTTAGACCAATGGGAAATTAAAGCCAAGGATCCATACTTATAGACTATGTAAGTCCGATTTCTCAATTGTATTTAAGAATTTTTCTATAACATTTGTTTGTCACTAATTTGGACCAATGGGAAATTAAAGCAGGGGATCCATATTTATAGACTATGTAAGTCCGATTTCTCAATTGTATTTGAGAATTTTTCTATAACATTTGTTTGTCACTCATTTGGACCAAAGGGAAATTAAAGCCAAGGATCCATACTTATAGACTATGTAAGTCCGATTTCTCAATTGTATTTGAGAATTTTTCTATAACATTTGTTTGTCACTCATTTGGACCAATGGGAAATTAAAGCCAAGGATCCATACTTATAGACTATGTAAGTCCGATTTCTCAATTGTATATGAGAATTTTTCTATAACTTTTGTTTGTCACTCATTTGGACCAATGGGAAATTAAAGCCAAGGATCCATACTTATAGACTATGTAAGTCCGATTTCTCAATTGTATTTGAGAATTTTTCTGTAACATTTGTTTGTCACTCATTTGGACCAATGGGAAATTAAAGCCAAGGATCCATTCTTATAGACTATGTAAGTCCGATTTCTCAATTGTATTTGAGAATTTTTCTATAACATTTGTTTGTCTTTCATTTGGACCAATGGGAAATTAAAGCCAAGGATCCATACTTATAGACTATGTAAGTCCGATTTCACAATTGTATTTGAGAATTTTTCTATAACATTTGTTTGTCACTCATTTGGACCAATGGGAAATTAAAGCCAAGGATCCATACTTATAGACTATGTAAGTCCGATTTCTCAATTGTATTTGAGAATTTTTCTATAACATTTGTTTGTCACTCATTTGGACCAATGGGAAATTAAAGCCAAGGATCCATACTTATAGACTATGTAAGTCCGATTTCTCAATTGTATTTGAGAATTTTTCTATAACATTTGTTTGTCACTCATTTGGACCAATGGGAAATTAAAGCCAAGGATCCATACTTATAGACTATGTAAGTCCGATTTCTCAATTGTATTTGAGAATTTTTCTATAACATTTGTTTGTCACTCATTTGGACCAATGGGAAATTAAAGCCAAGGATCCATACTTATAGACTATGTAAGTCCGATTTCTCAATTGTATTTGAGAATTTTTCTATAACATTTGTTTGTCACTCATTTGGACCAATGGGAAATTAAAGCCAAGGATCCATACTTATAGACTATGTAAGTCCGATTTCTCAATTGTATTTGAGAATTTTTCTATGAAATTTTAAATATTAAAATTGTGTAAATTTTGTTCAGCTCTACGTGAATTTGGCTATTTGTGGGCACATTTATGTTTGTCACTCATTTAGACCAATGGGAAATTAAAGCCAAGGATCCATACTTATAGACTATGTAAGTCCGATTTCTCAATTGTATTTGAGAATTTTTCTATGAAATTTTAAAGATTAAAATTGTGTAAATTTTGTTCAGCTCTACGTGAATTTGGCTATTTGTGGGCACATTTATGTTTGTCACTCATTTGGACCAATGGGAAATTAAAGCCAAGGATCCATACTTATAGACTATGTAAGTCCGATTTCTCAATTGTATTTGAGAATTTTTCTATGAAATTTTAAAGATTAAAATTTTGTAAATTTTGTTCAGCTCTACGTGAATTTGGCTATTTGTGGGCACATTTATGTTTGTCACTCATTTAGACCAATGGGAAATTAAAGCCAAGGATCCATACTTATAGACTATGTAAGTCCGATTTCTCAATTGTATTTAAGAATTTTTCTATAACATTTGTTTGTCACTAATTTGGACCAATGGGAAATTAAAGCAGGGGATCCATATTTATAGACTATGTAAGTCCGATTTCTCAATTGTATTTGAGAATTTTTCTATAACATTTGTTTGTCACTCATTTGGACCAAAGGGAAATTAAAGCCAAGGATCCATACTTATAGACTATGTAAGTCCGATTTCTCAATTGTATTTGAGAATTTTTCTATAACATTTGTTTGTCACTCATTTGGACCAATGGGAAATTAAAGCCAAGGATCCATACTTATAGACTATGTAAGTCCGATTTCTCAATTGTATATGAGAATTTTTCTATAACTTTTGTTTGTCACTCATTTGGACCAATGGGAAATTAAAGCCAAGGATCCATACTTATAGACTATGTAAGTCCGATTTCTCAATTGTATTTGAGAATTTTTCTGTAACATTTGTTTGTCACTCATTTGGACCAATGGGAAATTAAAGCCAAGGATCCATTCTTATAGACTATGTAAGTCCGATTTCTCAATTGTATTTGAGAATTTTTCTATAACATTTGTTTGTCACTCATTTGGACCAATGGGAAATTAAAGCCAAGGATCCATACTTATAGACTATGTAAGTCCGATTTCACAATTGTATTTGAGAATTTTTCTATAACATTTGTTTGTCACTCATTTGGACCAATGGGAAATTAAAGCCAAGGATCCATACTTATAGACTATGTAAGTCCGATTTCTCAATTGTATTTGAGAATTTTTCTATAACATTTGTTTGTCACTCATTTGGACCAATGGGAAATTAAAGCCAAGGATCCATACTTATAGACTATGTAAGTCCGATTTCTCAATTGTATTTGAGAATTTTTCTATAACATTTGTTTGTCACTCATTTGGACCAATGGGAAATTAAAGCCAAGGATCCATACTTATAGACTATGTAAGTCCGATTTCTCAATTGTATTTGAGAATTTTTCTATAACATTTGTTTGTCACTCATTTGGACCAATGGGAAATTAAAGCCAAGGATCCATACTTATAGACTATGTAAGTCCGATTTCTCAATTGTATTTGAGAATTTTTCTATAACATTTGTTTGTCACTCATTTGGACCAATGGGAAATTTAAGCCAAGGATCCATACTTATAGACTATGTAAGTCCGATTTCTCAATTGTATTTGAGAATTTTTCTATGAAATTTTAAAGATTAAAATTGTGTAAATTTTGTTCAGCTCTACGTGAATTTGGCTATTTGTGGGCACATTTTTGTTTGTCACTCATTTAGACCAATGGGAAATTAAAGCCAAGGATCCATACTTATAGACTATGTAAGTCCGATTTCTCAATTGTATTTGAGAATTTTTCTATGAAATTTTAAAGATTAAAATTGTGTAAATTTTGTTCAGCTCTACGTGAATTTGGCTATTTGTGGGCACATTTATGTTTGTCACTCATTTGGACCAATGGGAAATTAAAGCCAAGGATCCATACTTATAGATTATGTAAGTCCGATTTCTCAATTGTATTTGAGAATTTTTCTATGAAATTTTAAAGATTAAAATTTTGTAAATTTTGTTCAGCTCTACGTGAATTTGGCTATTTGTGGGCACATTTATGTTTGTCACTCATTTAGACCAATGGGATATTAAAGCCAAGAATCCATACTTATAGACTATGTAAGTCTGATTTCTCAATTGTATTTGAGAATTTTTCTATAACATTTGTTTGTCACTCATTTGGACCAATGGGAAAGTAAAGCCAAGGATCCATACTTATAGACTATGTAAGTCTGATTTCTCAATTGTATTTGAGAATTTTTCTATAACATTTGTTTGTCACTCATTTGGACCAATGGGAAATTAAAGCCAAGGATCCATACTTATAGACTATGTAAGTTCGATTTCTCAATTGTATTTGAGAATTTTTCTATGAAATTTTAAAGATTAAAATTGTGTAAATTTTGTTCAGCTCTACGTGAATTTGGCTATTTGTGGGCACATTTATGTTTGTCACTCATTTAGACCAATGGGAAATTAAAGCCAAGGATCCATACTTATAGACTATGTAAGTCCGATTTCTCAATTGTATTTGAGAATTTTTCTATAACATTTGTTTGTCACTCATTTAGACCAATGGGAAATTAAAGCCAAGGATCCATACTTATAGACTATGTAAGTCTGATTTCTCAATTGTATTTGAGAATTTTTCTATGAAATTTTAAAGATTAAAATTGTGTAAATTTTGTTCAGCTCTACGTGAATTTGGCTATTTGTGGGCACATTTATGTTTGTCACTCATTTAGACCAATGGGATATTAAAGCCAAGAATCCATACTTATAGACTATGTAAGTCTGATTTCTCAATTGTATTTGAGAATTTTTCTATAAAATTTGTTTGTCACTCATTTGGACCAATGGGAAATTAAAGCCAAGGATCCATACTTATAGACTATGTAAGTCCGATTTCTCAATTGTATTTGAGAATTTTTCTATAAAATTTTAAAGATTAAAATTGTGTAAATTTTATTGAGCTCTACGGGAATTTGGCTATTTGTGGGCACATTTATGTTTGTCACTCATTTAGACCAATGGGAAATTAAAGCCAATGATCTATACTTATAGACTATGTAAGTCCGATTTCTCAATTGTATTTGAGAATTTTTCTATAAAATTTTAAAGATTAAAATTGTGTAAATTTTGTTCAGCTCTACGTGAATTTGGCTATTTGTGGGCACATTTATGTTTGTCACTCATTTAGACCAATGGGAAATTAAAGCCAAGGATCCATACTTATAGACTATTTAATTCCGATTTCTCAATTGTATTTGAGAATTTTTCTATAAAATTTTAAAGATTAAAATTGTGTAAATTTTATTGAGCTCTACGGGAATTTGGCTATTTGTGGGCACATTTATGTTTGTCACTCATTTAGACCAATGGGAAATTAAAGCCAATGATCTATACTTATAGACTATGTAAGTCCGATTTCTCAATTGTATTTGAGAATTTTTCTATAAAATTTTAAAGATTAAAATTGTGTAAATTTTGTTCAGCTCTACGTGAATTTGGCTATTTGTGGGCACATTTATGTTTGTCACTCATTTAGACCAATGGGATATTAAAGCCAAGGATCCATACTTATAGACTATGTAAGTCCGATTTCTCAATTGTATTTGAGAATTTTTCTATAACATTTGTTTGTCACTCATTTGGACCAATGGGAAATTAAAGCCAAGGATCCATACTTATAGACTATGTAAGTCCGATTTCTCAATTGTATTTGAGAATTTTTCTATAACATTTGTTTGTCACTCATTTGGACCAATGGGAAATTAAAGCCAAGGATCCATACTTATAGACTATGTAAGTCCGATTTCTCAATTGTATTTGAGAATTTTTCTATAACATTTGTTTGTCACTCATTTGGAACAATGGGAAATTAAAGCCAAGGATCCATACTTATAGACTATGTAAGTCTGATTTCTCAATTGTATTTGAGAATTTTTCTATTACATTTGTTTTTCACTCATTTGGACCAATGGGAAATTAAAGCGAAGGATCCATACTTATAGACTATGTAAGTCCGATTTCTCAATTGTATTTGAGAATTTTTCTATAACATTTGTTTATCACTCATTTGGACCAATGGGAAATTAAAGCCAAGGATCCATACTTATAGACTATTTAAGTCCGATTTCTCAATTGTATTTGAGAATTTTTCTATAACATTTGTTTGTCACTCATTTGGACCAATGGGAAATTAAAGCCAAGGATCCATACTTAGACTATGTAAGTCCGATTTCTCAATTGTATTTGAGAATTTTTCTGTAACATTTGTTTGTCACTCATTTGGACCAATGGGAAATTAAAGCCAAGGATCCATACTTATAGACTATGTAAGTCCGATTTCTCAATTGTATTTGAGAATTTTTCTATAACATTTGTTTGTCACTCATTTGGACCAATGGGAAATTAAAGCCAAGGATCCATACTTATAGACTATGTAAGTCCGATTTCTCAATTGTATTTGAGAATTTTTCTATAACATTTGTTTGTCACTCATTTGGACCAATGGGAAATTAAAGCCAAGGATCCATACTTAGACTATGTAAGTCCGATTTCTCAATTGTATTTGAGAATTTTCCTATAACATTTGTTTGTCACTCATTTGGACCAATGGGAAATTAAAGCCAAGGATCCATACTTATAGACTATGTAAGTCCGATTTCTCAATTGTATTTGAGAATTTTTCTATAACATTTGTTTGTCACTCATTTGGACCAATGGGAAATTAAAGCCAAGGATCCATACTTATAGACTATGTAAGTCTGATTTCTCAATTGTATTTGAGAATTTTTCTATGAAATTTTAAAGATTAAAATTGTGTAAATTTTGTTCAGCTCTGCGTGAATTTGGCTATTTGTGGGCACATTTATGTTTGTCACTCATTTGGACCAATGGGAAATTAAAGCCAAGGATCCATACTTATAGGCTATGTAAGTCCGATTTCTCAATTGTATTTGAGAATTTTTCTATGAAATTTTAAAGATTAAAATTGTGTAAATTTTGTTCAGCTCTACGTGAATTTGGCTATTTGTGGGCACATTTATGTTTGTCACTCATTTAGACCAATGGGAAATTAAAGCCAAGAATCCATACTTATAGACTATATAAGTCTGATTTCTCAATTGTATTTGAGAATTTTTCTATAACATTTGTTTGTCACTCATTTGGACCAATGGGAAATTAAAGCCAAGGATCCATACTTATAGACTATGTAAGTCCGATTTCTCAATTGTATTTGAGAATTTTTCTATAACATTTGTTTGTCACTCATTTGTACCAATGGGAAATTAAAGCCAAAGATCCATACTTATAGACTATGTAAGTCTGATTTCTCAATTGTATTTGAGAATTTTTCTATGAAATTTTAAAGATTAAAATTGTGTAAATTTTGTTCAGCTCTACGTGAATTTGGCTATTTGTGGGCACATTTATGTTTGTCACTCATTTAGACCAATGGGAAATTAAAGTCAAGAATCCATACTTATAGACTATGTAAGTCTGATTTCTCAATTGTATTTGAGAATTTTTCTATGAAATTTTAAAGATTAAAATTGTGTAAATTTTGTTCAGCTCTACGTGAATTTGGCTATTTGTGGGCACATTTATGTTTTTCACTCATTTAGACCAATGGGAAATTAAAGCCAAGGATCCATACTTATAGACTATGTGAGTCTGATTTCTCAATTGTATTTGAGAATTTTTCTATAACATTTGTTTGTCACTCATTTGGACCAATGGGAAATTAAAGCCAAGGATCCATACTTATAGACTATGTGAGTCTGATTTCTCAATTGTATTTGAGAATTTTTCTATAACATTTGTTTGTCACTCATTTGGACCAATGGGAAATTAAAGCCAAAGATCCATACTTATAGACTATGTAAGTCTGATTTCTCAATTGTATTTGAGAATTTTTCTATAAAATTTTAAAGATTAAAATTGTGTAAATTTTGTTGAGCTCTACGGGAATTTGGCTATTTGTGGGCACATTTATTTTTGTCACTCATTTAGACCAATGGGAAATTAAAGCCAAAGATCCATACTTATAGACTATGTAAGTCTGATTTCTCAATTGTATTTGAGAATTTTTCTATAAAATTTTAGAGATTAAAATTGTGTAAATTTTGTTCAGCTCTGCGTGAATTTGGCTATTTGTGGGCACATTTATGTTTGTCACTCATTTGGACCAATGGGAAATTAAAGCCAAGGATCCATACTTATAGACTATGTAAGTCTGATTTCTTAATTGTATATGAGAATTTTTCTATGAAATTTTAAAGATTAAAATTGTGTAAATTTTGTTGAGCTCTACGGGAATTTGGCTATTTGTGGGCACATTTATGTTTGTCACTCATTTGGACCAATGGGAAATTAAAGCCAAGGATCCATACTTATAGACATTGTAAGTCTGATTTCTCAATTGTATATGAGAACTTTTCTATAAAATTTTAAAGATTAAAATTGTGTAAATTTTGTTCAGCTCTGCGTGAATTTGGCTATTTGTGGGCACATTTATGTTTGTCACTCATTTGGACCAATGGGAAATTAAAGCCAAGGATCCATACTTATAGACTATGTAAGTCTGATTTCTCAATTGTATATGAGAATTTTTCTATGAAATTTTAAAGATTAAAATTGTGTAAATTTTGTTGAGCTCTACGGGAATTTGGCTATTTGTGGGCACATTTATGTTTGTCACTCATTTGGACCAATGGGAAATTAAAGCCAAGGATCCATACTTATAGACTATGTAAGTCCGATTTCTCAATTGTATTTGAGAATTTTTCTATAACATTTGTTTGTCACTCATTTGGACCAATGGGAAATTAAAGCCAAGGATCCATACTTATAGACTATGTAAGTCTGATTTCTCAATTGTATTTGAGAATTTTTCTATAACATTTGTTTGTCACTCATTTGGACCAATGGGAAATTAAAGCCATGGATCCATACTTATAGACTATGTAAGTCCGATTTCTCAATTGTATTTGAGAATTTTTCTATAACATTTGTTTGTCACTCATTTGGACCAATGGGAAATTAAAGCCAAGGATCCATACTTATAGACTATGTAAGTCTGATTTCTCAATTGTATTTGAGAATTTTTCTATGAAATTTTAAAGATTAAAATTGTGTAAATTTTGTGCAGCTCTACGTGAATTTGGCTATTTGTGGGCACATTTATGTTTGTCACTCATTTAGACCAATGGGAAATTAAAGCCAAGGATCCATACTTATAGACTATGTAAGTCCGATTTCTCAATTGTATTTGAGAATTTTTCTATAACATTTGTTTGTCACTCATTTGGACCAATGGGAAATTAAAGCCAAGGATCCATACTTATAGACTATGTAAGTCTGATTTCTCAATTGTATTTGCGAATTTTTCTATAACATTTGTTTGTCACTCATTTGGACCAATGGGAAATTAAAGCCATGGATCCATACTTATAGACTATGTAAGTCCGATTTCTCAATTGTATTTGAGAATTTTTCTATAACATTTGTTTGTCACTCATTTGGACCAATGGGAAATTAAAACCAAGGATCCATACTTATAGACTATGTAAGTCTGATTTCTCAATTGTATTTGAGAATTTTTCTATAACATTTGTTTGTCACTCATTTGGACCAATGGGAAATTAAAGCCAAGGATCCATACTTATAGACTATGTAAGTCCGATTTCTCAATTGTATTCGAGAATTTTTCTATGAAATTTTAAAGATTAAAATTGTGTAAATTTTGTTCAGCTCTGCGTGAATTTGGCTATTTGTGGGCACATTTATGTTTGTCACTCATTTGGACCAATGGGAAATTAAAGCCAAGGATCCATACTTATAGACTATGTGAGTCTGATTTCTCAATTGTATTTGAGAATTTTTCTATAACATTTGTTTGTCACTCATTTGGACCAATGGGAAATTAAAGCCAAGGATCCATACTTATAGACTATGTGAGTCTGATTTCTCAATTGTATTTGAGAATTTTTCTATAACATTTGTTTGTCACTCATTTGGACCAATGGGAAATTAAAGCCAAAGATCCATACTTATAGACTATGTAAGTCTGATTTCTCAATTGTATTTGAGAATTTTTCTATAAAATTTTAGAGATTAAAATTGTGTAAATTTTGTTCAGCTCTGCGTGAATTTGGCTATTTGTGGGCACATTTATGTTTGTCACTCATTTGGACCAATGGGAAATTAAAGCCAAGGCTCCATACTTATAGACTATGTAAGTCCGATTTCTCAATTGTATTTGAGAATTTTTCTATAACATTTGTTTGTCACTCATTTGGACCAATGGGAAATTAAAGCCAAGGATCCATACTTATAGACTATGTAAGTCCGATTTCTCAATTGTATTTGAGAATTTTTCTATAACATTTGTTTGTCACTCATTTGGACCAATGGGAAATTAAAGCCAAGGATCCATACTTATAGACTATGTAAGTCTGATTTCTCAATTGTATTTGAGAATTTTTCTATAACATTTGTTTGTCACTCATTTGGACCAATGGGAAATTAAAGCCAAGGATCCATACTTATAGACTATGTAAGTCCGATTTCTCAATTGTATTTGAGAATTTTTCTATAACATTTGTTTGTCACTCATTTGGACCAATGGGAAATTAAAGCCAAGGATCCATACTTATAGACTATGTAAGTCTGATTTCTCAATTGTATTTGAGAATTTTTCTATGAAATTTTAAAGATTAAAATTGTGTAAATTTTGTTCAGCTCTACGTGAATTTGGCTATTTGTGGGCACATTTATGTTTGTCACTCATTTAGACCAATGGGAAATTAAAGCCAAGGATCCATATTTATAGACTATGTAAGTCCGATTTCTCAATTGTATTTGAGAATTTTTCTATAACATTTGTTTGTCACTCATTTGGACCAATGGGAAATTAAAGCCAAGGATCCATACTTATAGACTATGTAAGTCTGATTTCTCAATTGTATTTGAGAATTTTTCTATGAAATTTTAAAGATTAAAATTGTGTAAATTTTGTTCAGCTCTGCGTGAATTTGGCTATTTGTGGGCACATTTATGTTTGTCACTCATTTGGACCAATGGGAAATTAAAGCCAAGGATCCATACTTATAGGCTATGTAAGTCCGATTTCTCAATTGTATTTGAGAATTTTTCTATAACATTTGTTTGTCACTCATTTGGACCAATGGGAAATTAAAGCCAAGGATCCATACTTATAGACTATGTAAGTCCGATTTCTCAATTGTATTTGAGAATTTTTCTATAACATTTGTTTGTCACTCATTTGGACCAATGGGAAATTGAAGCCAAGGATCCATACTTATAGACTATGTAAGTCTGATTTCTCAATTGTATTTGAGAATTTTTCTATGAAATTTTAAAGATTAAAATTGTGTAAATTTTGTTCAGCTCTGCGTGAATTTGGCTATTTGTGGGCACATTTATGTTTGTCACTCATTTGGACCAATGGGAAATTAAAGCCAAGGATCCATACTTATAGGCTATGTAAGTCCGATTTCTCAATTGTATTTGAGAATTTTTCTATAACATTTGTTTGTCACTCATTTGGACCAATGGGAAATTAAAGCCAAGGATCCATACTTATAGACTATGTAAGTCCGATTTCTCAATTGTATTTGAGAATTTTTCTATAACATTTGTTTTTCACTCATTTGGACCAATGGGAAATTAAAGCCAAGGATCCACACTTATAGACTATGTAAGTCTGATTTCTCAATTGTATTTGAGAATTTTTCTATAACATTTGTTTGTCACTCATTTGGACCAATGGGAAATTAAAGCCAAGGATCCATACTTATAGACTATGTAAGTCTGATTTCTCAATTGTATTTGAGAATTTTTCTATGAAATTTTAAAGATTAAAATTGTGTAAATTTTGTTCAGCTCTGCGTGAATTTGGCTATTTGTGGGCACATTTATGTTTGTCACTCATTTGGATCAATGGGAAATTAAAGCCAAGGATCCATACTTATAGACTATGTAAGTCTGATTTCTCAATTGTATTTGAGAATTTTTCTATAAAATTTTAGAGATTAAAATTGTGTAAATTTTGTTCAGCTCTACGTGAATTTGGCTATTTGTGGGCACATTTATTTTTGTCACTCATTTGGACCAATGGGAAATTAAAGCCAAGGATCCATACTTATAGACTATGTAAGTCTGATTTCTCAATTGTATTTGAGAATTTTTCTATAACATTTGTTTGTCACTCATTTGGATCAATGGGAAATTAAAGCCAAGGATCCATACTTATAGACTATGTAAGTCTGATTTCTCAATTGTATTTGAGAATTTTTCTATAACATTTGTTTGTCACTCATTTGGACCAATGGGAAATTAAAGCCAAGGATCCATACTTATAGACTATGTGAGTCTGATTTCTCAATTGTATTTGAGAATTTTTCTATGAAATTTTAAAGATTAAATTGTGTAAATTTTGTTCAGCTCTGCGTGAATTTGGCTATTTGTGGGCACATTTATTTTTGTCACTCATTTGGACCAATGGGAAATTAAAGCCAAGGATCCATACTTATAGACTATGTAAGTCTGATTTCTCAATTGTATTTGAGAATTTTTCTATAACATTTGTTTGTCACTCATTTGGACCAATGGGAAATTAAAGCCAAGGATCCATACTTATAGGCTATGTAAGTCCGATTTCTCAATTGTATTTGAGAATTTTTCTATAACATTTGTTTGTCACTCATTTGGACCAATGGGAAATTAAAGCCAAGGATCCATACTTATAGACTATGTAAGTCCGATTTCTCAATTGTATTTGAGAATTTTTCTATAACATTTGTTTGTCACTCATTTGGACCAATGGGAAATTAAAGCCAAGGATCCATACTTATAGGCTATGTAAGTCCGATTTCTCAATTGTATTTGAGAATTTTTCTATAACATTTGTTTGTCACTCATTTGGACCAATGGGAAATTAAAGCCAAGGATCCATACTTATAGACTATGTAAGTCCGATTTCTCAATTGTATTTGAGAATTTTTCTATAACATTTGTTTTTCACTCATTTGGACCAATGGGAAATTAAAGCCAAGGATCCATACTTATAGACTATGTAAGTCCGATTTCTCAATTGTATTTGCGAATTTTTCTATAACATTTGTTTTTCACTCATTTGGACCAATGGGAAATTAAAGCCAAGGATCCATACTTATAGACTATGTGAGTCTGATTTCTCAATTGTATTTGAGAATTTTTCTATGAAATTTTAAAGATTAAATTGTGTAAATTTTGTTCAGCTCTGCGTGAATTTGGCTATTTGTGGGCACATTTATTTTTGTCACTCATTTGGACCAATGGGAAATTAAAGCCAAGGATCCATACTTATAGACTATGTAAGTCTGATTTCTCAATTGTATTTGAGAATTTTTCTATAACATTTGTTTGTCACTCATTTGGACCAATGGGAAATTAAAGCCAAGGATCCATACTTATAGGCTATGTAAGTCCGATTTCTCAATTGTATTTGAGAATTTTTCTATAACATTTGTTTGTCACTCATTTGGACCAATGGGAAATTAAAGCCAAGGATCCATACTTATAGACTATGTAAGTCCGATTTCTCAATTGTATTTGAGAATTTTTCTATAACATTTGTTTGTCACTCATTTGGACCAATGGGAAATTAAAGCCAAGGATCCATACTTATAGGCTATGTAAGTCCGATTTCTCAATTGTATTTGAGAATTTTTCTATAACATTTGTTTGTCACTCATTTGGACCAATGGGAAATTAAAGCCAAGGATCCATACTTATAGACTATGTAAGTCCGATTTCTCAATTGTATTTGAGAATTTTTCTATAACATTTGTTTTTCACTCATTTGGACCAATGGGAAATTAAAGCCAAGGATCCATACTTATAGACTATGTAAGTCCGATTTCTCAATTGTATTTGAGAATTTTTCTATAACATTTGTTTTTCACTCATTTGGACCAATGGGAAATTAAAGCCAAGGATCCATACTTATAGACTATGTGAGTCTGATTTCTCAATTGTATTTGAGAATTTTTCTATGAAATTTTAAAGATTAAATTGTGTAAATTTTGTTCAGCTCTGCGTGAATTTGGCTATTTGTGGGCACATTTATTTTTGTCACTCATTTGGACCAATGGGAAATTAAAGCCAAGGATCCATACTTATAGACTATGTAAGTCTGATTTCTCAATTGTATTTGAGAATTTTTCTATAACATTTGTTTGTCACTCATTTGGACCAATGGGAAATTAAAGCCAAGGATCCATACTTATAGACTATGTGAGTCTGATTTCTCAATTGTATTTGAGAATTTTTCTATGAAATTTTAAAGATTAAATTGTGTAAATTTTGTTCAGCTCTGCGTGAATTTGGCTATTTGTGGGCACATTTATTTTTGTCACTCATTTGGACCAATGGGAAATTAAAGCCAAGGATCCATACTTATAGACTATGTAAGTCTGATTTCTCAATTGTATATGAGAATTTTTCTATAACATTTGTTTGTCACTCATTTGGACCAATGGGAAATTAAAGCCAAGGATCCATACTTATAGACTATGTGAGTCTGATTTCTCAATTGTATTTGAGAATTTTTCTATGAAATTTTAAAGATTAAATTGTGTAAATTTTGTTCAGCTCTGCGTGAATTTGGCTATTTGTGGGCACATTTATTTTTGTCACTCATTTGGACCAATGGGAAATTAAAGCCAAGGATCCATACTTATAGACTATGTGAGTCTGATTTCTCAATTGTATTTGAGAATTTTTCTATGAAATTTTAAAGATTAAATTGTGTAAATTTTGTTCAGCTCTGCGTGAATTTGGCTATTTGTGGGCACATTTATTTTTGTCACTCATTTGGACCAATGGGAAATTAAAGCCAAGGATCCATACTTATAGACTATCTAAGTCCGATTTCTCAATTGTATATGAGAATTTTTCTATGAAATTTTAAAGATTAAAATTGTGTAAATTTTGTTCAGCTCTGCGTGAATTTGGCTATTTGTGGGCCCATTTATGTTTGTCACTCATTTGGACCAATGGGAAATTAAAGCCAAGGATCCATACTTATAGACTATGTAAGTCTGATTTCTCAATTGTATTTGAGAATTTTTCTATGAAATTTTAAAGATTAAAATTGTGTAAATTTTGTTCAGCTCTACGTGAATTTGGCTATTTGTGGGCACATTTATGTTTGTCACTCATTTGGACTAATGGGAAATTAAAGCCAAGGATCCATACTTATAGACTATGTAAGTCTTATTTCTCAATTGTATTTGAGAATTTTTCTATGAAATTTTAAAGATTAAAATTGTGTAAATTTTGTTCAGCTCTACGTGAATTTGGCTATTTGTGGGCACATTTATGTTTGTCACTCATTTAGACCAATGGGAAATTAAAGCCAAGGATCCATACTTATAGACTATGTAAGTCTGATTTCTCAATTGTATTTGAGAATTTTTCTATGAAATTTTAAAGATTAAAATTGTGTAAATTTTGTTCAGCTCTGCGTGAATTTGGCTATTTGTGGGCACATTTATGTTTGTCACTCATTTGGACTAATGGGAAATTAAAGCCAAGGATCCATACTTATAGACTATGTGAGTCTGATTTCTCAATTGTATTTGAGAATTTTTCTATAAAATTTTAAAGATTCAAATTGTGTAAATTTTGTTCAGCTCTGCGTGAATTTGGCTATTTGTGGGCACATTTATGTTTGTCACTCATTTGGACCAATGGGAAATTAAAGCCAAGGATCCATACTTATAGACTTTGTAAGTCCGATTTCTCAATTGTATTTGAGAATTTTTCTATGAAATTTTAAAGATTAAAATTGTGTAAATTTTGTTCAGCTCTGCGTGAATTTGGCTATTTGTGGGCACATTTATGTTTGTCACTCATTTGGACTAATGGGAAATTAAAGCCAAGGATCCATACTTATAGACTATGTGAGTCTGATTTCTCAATTGTATTTGAGAATTTTTCTATAACATTTGTTTGTCACTCATTTGGACCAATGGGAAATTAAAGCCAAGGATCCATACTTATAGACTATGTAAGTCCGATTTCTCAATTGTATTTGAGAATTTTTCTATAACATTTGTTTGTCACTCATTTGGACCAATGGGAAATTAAAGCCAAGGATCCATACTTATAGGCTATGTAAGTCCGATTTCTCAATTGTATTTGAGAATTTTTCTATAACATTTGTTTGTCACTCATTTGGACCAATGGGAAATTAAAGCCAAGGATCCATACTTATAGGCTATGTAAGTCCGATTTCTCAATTGTATTTGAGAATTTTTCTATAACATTTGTTTGTCACTCATTTGGACCAATGGGAAATTAAAGCCAAGGATCCATACTTATAGGCTATGTAAGTCCGATTTCTCAATTGTATTTGAGAATTTTTCTATAACATTTGTTTGTCACTCATTTGGACCAATGGGAAATTAAAGCCAAGGATCCATACTTATAGGCTATGTAAGTCCGATTTCTCAATTGTATTTGAGAATTTTTCTATAACATTTGTTTGTCACTCATTTGGACCAATGGGAAATTAAAGCCAAGGATCCATACTTATAGGCTATGTAAGTCTGATTTCTCAATTGTATTTGAGAATTTTTCTATGAAATTTTAAAGATTAAAATTGTGTAAATTTTGTTCAGCTCTGCGTGAATTTGGCTATTTGTGGGCACATTTATGTTTGTCACTCATTTGGACCAATGGGAAATTAAAGCCAAGGATCCATACTTATAGACTATGTAAGTCTGATTTCTCAATTGTATTTGAGAATTTTTCTATGAAATTTTAAAGATTAAATTGTGTAAATTTTGTTCAGCTCTGCGTGAATTTGGCTATTTGTGGGCACATTTATGTTTGTCACTCATTTGGACCAATGGGAAATTAAAGCCAAGGATCCATACTTATAGACTATGTAAGTCTGATTTCTCAATTGTATTTGAGAATTTTTCTATAACATTTGTTTGTCACTCATTTGGACCAATGGGAAATTAAAGCCAAGGATCCATACTTATAGACTATGTAAGTCCGATTTCTCAATTGTATTTGAGAATTTTTCTATAACATTTGTTTTTCACTCATTTGGACCAATGGGAAATTAAAGCCAAGGATCCATACTTATAGACTATGTAAGTCTGATTTCTCAATTGTATTTGAGAATTTTTCTATAACATTTGTTTGTCACTCATTTGGACCAATGGGAAATTAAAGCCAACGATCCATACTTATAGACTATGTAAGTCTGATTTCTCAATTGTATTTGAGAATTTTTCTATGAAATTTTAAAGATTAAATTGTGTAAATTTTGTTCAGCTCTGCGTGAATTTGGCTATTTGTGGGCACATTTATGTTTGTCACTCATTTAGACCAATGGGAAATTAAAGCCAAGGATCCATACTTATAGACTATGTAAGTCCGATTTCTCAATTGTATTTGAGAATTTTTCTATAACATTTGTTTGTCACTCATTTGGACCAATGGGAAATTAAAGCCAAGGATCCATACTTATAGACTATGTAAGTTCGATTTCTCAATTGTATTTGAGAATTTTTCTATAACATTTGTTTGTCACTCATTTGGACCAATGGGAAATTAAAGCCAAGGATCCATACTTATAGACTATGTAAGTCCGATTTCTCAATTGTATTTGAGAATTTTTCTATGAAATTTTAAAGATTAAATTGTGTAAATTTTGTTCAGCTCTGCGTGAATTTGGCTATTTGTGGGCACATTTATGTTTGTCACTCATTTAGACCAATGGGAAATTAAAGCCAAGGATCCATACTTATAGACTATGTAAGTCCGATTTCTCAATTGTATTTGAGAATTTTTCTATAACATTTGTTTGTCACTCATTTGGACCAATGGGAAATTAAAGCCAAGGATCCATACTTATAGACTATGTAAGTCCGATTTCTCAATTGTATTTGAGAATTTTTCTATAACATTTGTTTTTCACTCATTTGGACCAATGGGAAATTAAAGCCAAGGATCCATACTTATAGACTATGTAAGTCTGATTTCTCAATTGTATTTGAGAATTTTTCTATAACATTTGGGAAATTAAAGCCAAGGATCCATACTTATAGACTATGTAAGTCTGATTTCTCAATTGTATTTGAGAATTTTTCTATAAAATTTTAAAGATTAAAATTTATGTAAATTTTGATGAGCTCTACGTGAATTTGGCTATTTGTGGGCACATTTATTTTTGTCACTCACTTGGACTAATGGGAAATTAAAGCCAAGGATCCATACTTATAAACTATGTGAGTCCGATTTCTCAATTGTTTTTGAGAATTTTTCTATAAAATTTTAAAGATTAAAATTGTGTAAATTTTGTTCAGCTCTGCGTGAATTTGGCTATTTGTGGGCACATTTATGTTTGTCACTCATTTGGACTAATGGGAAATTAAAGCCAAGGATCCATACTTATAGACTATGTGAGTCCGATTTCTCAATTGTTTTTGAGAATTTTTCTATAAAATTTTAAAGATTAAAATTGTGTAAATTTTGTTCAGCTCTGCGTGAATTTGGCTATTTGTGGGCACATTTATGTTTGTCACTCATTTGGATCAATGGGAAATTAAAGCCAAGGATCCATACTTATAGACTATGTAAGTCTGATTTCTCAATTGTATTTGAGAATTTTTCTATAACATTTGCTTGTCACTCATTTGGACTAATGGGAAATTAAAGCCAAGGATCCATACTTATAGACTATGTAAGTCTGATTTCTCAATTGTATTTGAGAATTTTTCTATAAAATTTTAAAGATTAAAATTTATGTAAATTTTGATGAGCTCTACGTGAATTTGGCTATTTGTGGGCACATTTATTTTTGTCACTCATTTGGATCAATGGGAAATTAAAGCCAAGGATCCATACTTATAGACTATGTAAGTCTGATTTCTCAATTGTATTTGAGAATTTTTCTATGAAATTTTAAAGATTAAATTGTGTAAATTTTGTTCAGCTCTGCGTGAATTTGGCTATTTGTGGGCACATTTATTTTTGTCACTCATTTGGACCAATGGGAAATTAAAGCCAAGGATCCATACTTATAGACTATGTAAGTCTGATTTCTCAATTGTATTTGAGAATTTTTCTATAACATTTGTTTGTCACTCATTTGGACCAATGGGAAATTAAAGCCAAGGATCCATACTTATAGACTATGTGAGTCTGATTTCTCAATTGTATTTGAGAATTTTTCTATGAAATTTTAAAGATTAAATTGTGTAAATTTTGTTCAGCTCTGCGTGAATTTGGCTATTTGTGGGCACATTTATTTTTGTCACTCATTTGGACCAATGGGAAATTAAAGCCAAGGATCCATACTTATAGACTATGTAAGTCTGATTTCTCAATTGTATTTAAGAATTTTTCTATAACATTTGTTTGTCACTCATTTGGACTAATGGGAAATTAAAGCCAAGGATCCATACTTATAGACTATGTAAGTCTGATTTCTCAATTGTATTTGAGAATTTTTCTATAAAATTTTAAAGATTAAAATTTATGTAAATTTTGATGAGCTCTACGTGAATTTGGCTATTTGTGGGCACATTTATTTTTGTCACTCATTTGGACTAATGGGAAATTAAAGCCAAGGATCCATACTTATAGACTATGTGAGTCCGATTTCTCAATTGTATTTGAGAATTTTTCTATAAAATTTTAAAGATTAAAATTGTGTAAATTTTGTTCAGCTCTGCGTGAATTTGGCTATTTGTGGGCACATTTATGTTTGTCACTCATTTGGACTAATGGGAAATTAAAGCCAAGGATCCATACTTATAGACTATGTGAGTCCGATTTCTCAATTGTATTTGAGAATTTTTCTATAAAATTTTAAAGATTAAAATTGTGTAAATTTTGTTCAGCTCTGCGTGAATTTGGCTATTTGTGGGCACATTTATGTTTGTCACTCATTTGGACCAATGGGAAATTAAAGCCAAGGATCCATACTTATAGACTATGTAAGTCTGATTTCTCAATTGTATTTGAGAATTTTTCTATGAAATTTTAAAGATTAAAATTGTGTAAATTTTGTTCAGCTCTGCGTGAATTTGGCTATTTGTGGGCACATTTATGTTTGTCACTCATTTGGACTAATGGGAAATTAAAGCCAAGGATCCATACTTATAGACTATGTGAGTCTGATTTCTCAATTGTATTTGAGAATTTTTCTATAACATTTGTTTGACACTCATTTGGACCAATGGGAAATTAAAGCCAAGGATCCATACTTATAGACTATGTAAGTCTGATTTCTCAATTGTATTTGAGAATTTTTCTATGAAATTTTAAAGATTAAAATTGTGTAAATTTTGTTCAGCTCTGCGTGAATTTGGCTATTTGTGGGCACATTTATGTTTGTCACTCATTTGGACTAATGGGAAATTAAAGCCAAGGATCCATACTTATAGACTATGTGAGTCTGATTTCTCAATTGTATTTGAGAATTTTTCTATAAAATTTTAAAGATTAAAATTGTGTAAATTTTGTTCAGCTCTGCGTGAATTTGGCTATTTGTGGGCACATTTATGTTTGTCACTCATTTGGACCAATGGGAAATTAAAGCCAAGGATCCATACTTATAGACTTTGTAAGTCCGATTTCTCAATTGTATTTGAGAATTTTTCTATGAAATTTTAAAGATTAAAATTGTGTAAATTTTGTTCAGCTCTGCGTGAATTTGGCTATTTGTGGGCACATTTATGTTTGTCACTCATTTGGACTAATGGGAAATTAAAGCCAAGGATCCATACTTATAGACTATGTGAGTCTGATTTCTCAATTGTATTTGAGAATTTTTCTATAACATTTGTTTGTCACTCATTTGGACCAATGGGAAATTAAAGCCAAGGATCCATACTTATAGACTTTGTAAGTCCGATTTCTCAATTGTATTTGAGAATTTTTCTATGAAATTTTAAAGATTAAAATTGTGTAAATTTTGTTCAGCTCTGCGTGAATTTGGCTATTTGTGGGCACATTTATGTTTGTCACTCATTTGGACTAATGGGAAATTAAAGCCAAGGATCCATACTTATAGACTATGTGAGTCTGATTTCTCAATTGTATTTGAGAATTTTTCTATAACATTTGTTTGTCACTCATTTGGACCAATGGGAAATTAAAGCCAAGGATCCATACTTATAGACTATGTAAGTCTGATTTCTCAATTGTATTTGAGAATTTTTCTATAAAATTTTAGAGATTAAAATTGTGTAAATTTTGTTCAGCTCTGCGTGAATTTGGCTATTTGTGGGCACATTTATGTTTGTCACTCATTTGGACCAATGGGAAATTAAAGCCAAGGATCCATACTTATAGACTATGTAAGTCTGATTTCTCAATTGTATTTGAGAATTATTCTATGAAATTTTAAAGATTAAAATTGTGTAAATTTTGTTCAGCTCTGCGTGAATTTGGCTATTTGTGGGCACATTTATGTTTGTCACTCATTTGGACTAATGGGAAATTAAAGCCAAGGATCCATACTTATAGACTATGTGAGTCTGATTTCTCAATTGTATTTGAGAATTTTTCTATAAAATTTTAAAGATTAAAATTGTGTAAATTTTGTTCAGCTCTGCGTGAATTTGGCTATTTGTGGGCACGTTTATGTTTGTCACTCATTTGGACCAATGGGAAATTAAAGCCAAGGATCCATACTTATAGACTTTGTAAGTCCGATTTCTCAATTGTATTTGAGAATTTTTCTATGAAATTTTAAAGATTAAAATTGTGTAAATTTTGTTCAGCTCTGCGTGAATTTGGCTATTTGTGGGCACATTTATGTTTGTCACTCATTTGGACCAATTGGAAATTAAAGCCAAGGATCCATACTTATAGACTATGTAAGTCTGATTTCTCAATTGTATTTGAGAATTTTTCTATGAAATTTTAAAGATTAAAATTTATCTAAATTTTGATGAGCTCTACGTGAATTTGGCTATTTGTGGGCACATTTATGTTTGTCACTCATTTGGACTAATGGGAAATTAAAGCCAAGGATCCATACTTATAGACTATGTGAGTCTGATTTCTCAATTGTATATGAGAATTTTTCTATAAAATTTTAAAGATTAAAATTGTGTAAATTTTGTTCAGCTCTACGTGAATTTGGCTATTTGTGGGCACATTTATGTTTGTCACTCATTTGGACTAATGGGAAATTAAAGCCAAGGATCCATACTTATAGACTATGTAAGTCTGATTTCTCAATTGTATTTGAGAATTTTTCTATAACATTTGTTTGTCACTCATTTGGACCAATGGGAAATTAAAGCCAAGGATCCATACTTATAGACTATGTAAGTCTGATTTCTCAATTGTATTTGAGAATTTTTCTATGAAATTTTAAAGATTAAAATTGTGTAAATTTTGTTCAGCTCTGCGTGAATTTGGCTATTTGTGGGCACATTTATGTTTGTCACTCATTTGGACTAATGGGAAATTAAAGCCAAGGATCCATACTTATAGACTATGTGAGTCTGATTTCTCAATTGTATTTGAGAATTTTTCTATAAAATTTTAAAGATTAAAATTGTGTAAATTTTGTTCAGCTCTGCGTGAATTTGGCTATTTGTGGGCACATTTATGTTTGTCACTCATTTGGACCAATGGGAAATTAAAGCCAAGGATCCATACTTATAGACTTTGTAAGTCCGATTTCTCAATTGTATTTGAGAATTTTTCTATGAAATTTTAAAGATTAAAATTGTGTAAATTTTGTTCAGCTCTGCGTGAATTTGGCTATTTGTGGGCACATTTATGTTTGTCACTCATTTGGACTAATGGGAAATTAAAGCCAAGGATCCATACTTATAGACTATGTGAGTCTGATTTCTCAATTGTATTTGAGAATTTTTCTATAAAATTTTAAAGATTAAAATTGTGTAAATTTTGTTCAGCTCTGCGTGAATTTGGCTATTTGTGGGCACGTTTATGTTTGTCACTCATTTGGACCAATGGGAAATTAAAGCCAAGGATCCATACTTATAGACTTTGTAAGTCCGATTTCTCAATTGTATTTGAGAATTTTTCTATGAAATTTTAAAGATTAAAATTGTGTAAATTTTGTTCAGCTCTGCGTGAATTTGGCTATTTGTGGGCACATTTATGTTTGTCACTCATTTGGACCAATGGGAAATTAAAGCCAAGGATCCATACTTATAGACTATGTAAGTCTGATTTCTCAATTGTATTTGAGAATTTTTCTATGAAATTTTAAAGATTAAAATTTATGTAAATTTTGATGAGCTCTACGTGAATTTGGCTATTTGTGGGCACATTTATGTTTGTCACTCATTTGGACTAATGGGAAATTAAAGCCAAGGATCCATACTTATAGA
This sequence comes from Lypha dubia, assembly GCA_947311025.1. Taxonomy (NCBI): domain Eukaryota; kingdom Metazoa; phylum Arthropoda; class Insecta; order Diptera; family Tachinidae; genus Lypha; species Lypha dubia. Next base: position 51,408,572 of record OX371260.1, on the reverse strand, counting down.
CTATGTGAGACTGATTTCTCAATTGTATATGAGAATTTTTCTATAAAATTTTAAAGATTAAAATTGTGTAAATTTTGTTCAGCTCTACGTGAATTTGGCTATTTGTGGGCACATTTATGTTTGTCACTCATTTGGACTAATGGGAAATTAAAGCCAAGGATCCATACTTATAGACTATGTGAGTCTGATTTCTCAATTGTATTTGAGAATTTTTCTATAACATTTGTTTGTCACTCATTTGGACCAATGGGAAATTAAAGCCAAGGATCCATACTTATAGACTATGTAAGTCTGATTTCTCAATTGTATTTGAGAATTTTTCTATGAAATTTTAAAGATTAAAATTGTGTAAATTTTGTTCAGCTCTACGTGAATTTGGCTATTTGTGGGCACATTTATGTTTGTCACTCATTTGGACTAATGGGAAATTAAAGCCAAGGATCCATACTTATAGACTATGTGAGTCTGATTTCTCAATTGTATTTGAGAATTTTTCTATAAAATTTTAAAGATTAAAATTGTGTAAATTTTGTTCAGCTCTGCGTTAATTTGGCTATTTGTGGGCACATTTATGGTTGTCACTCATTTGGACCAATGGGAAATTAAAGCCAAGGATCCATACTTATAGACTATGTAAGTCCGATTTCTCAATTGTATTTGAGAATTTTTCTATGAAATTTTAAAGATTAAAATTGTGTAAATTTTGTTCAGCTCTGCGTGAATTTGGCTATTTGTGGGCACATTTATGTTTGTCACTCATTTGGACTAATGGGAAATTAAAGCCAAGGATCCATACTTATAGACTATGTGAGTCTGATTTCTCAATTGTATTTGAGAATTTTTCTATAAAATTTTAAAGATTAAAATTGTGTAAATTTTGTTCAGCTCTGCGTGAATTTGGCTATTTGTGGGCACATTTATGTTTGTCACTCATTTGGACCAATGGGAAATTAAAGCCAAGGATCCATACTTATAGACTATGTAAGTCCGATTTCTCAATTGTATTTGAGAATTTTTCTATGAAATTTTAAAGATTAAAATTGTGTAAATTTTGTTCAGCTCTGCGTGAATTTGGCTATTTGTGGGCACATTTATGTTTGTCACTCATTTGGACTAATGGGAAATTAAAGCCAAGGATCCATACTTATAGACTATGTGAGTCTGATTTCTCAATTGTATTTGAGAATTTTTCTATAAAATTTTAAAGATTAAAATTGTGTAAATTTTGTTCAGCTCTGCGTGAATTTGGCTATTTGTGGGCACATTTATGTTTGTCACTCATTTGGACTAATGGGAAATTAAAGCCAAGGATCCATACTTATAGACTATGTGAGTCTGATTTCTCAATTGTATATGAGAATTTTTCTATAAAATTTTAAAGATTAAAATTGTGTAAATTTTGTTCAGCTCTACGTGAATTTGGCTATTTGTGGGCACATTTATGTTTGTCACTCATTTGGACTAATGGGAAATTAAAGCCAAGGATCCATACTTATAGACTATGTGAGTCTGATTTCTCAATTGTATTTGAGAATTTTTCTATAACATTTGTTTGTCACTCATTTGGACCAATTGGAAATTAAAGCCAAGGATCCATACTTATAGACTATGTAAGTCTGATTTCTCAATTGTATTTGAGAATTTTTCTATGAAATTTTAAAGATTAAAATTGTGTAAATTTTGTTCAGCTCTGCGTGAATTTGGCTATTTGTGGGCACATTTATGTTTGTCACTCATTTAAACCAATGGGAAATTAAAGCCAAGGATCCATACTTATAGACTATGTAAGTCCGATTTCTCAATTGTATTTGAGAATTTTTCTATGAAATTTTAAAGATTAAAATTGTGTAAATTTTGTTCAGCTCTGCGTGAATTTGGCTATTTGTGGGCACATTTATGTTTGTCACTCATTTGGACTAATGGGAAATTAAAGCCAAGGATCCATACTTATAGACTATGTGAGTCTGATTTCTCAATTGTATATGAGAATTTTTCTATAAAATTTTAAAGATTAAAATTGTGTAAATTTTGTTCAGCTCTACGTGAATTTGGCTATTTGTGGGCACATTTATGTTTGTCACTCATTTGGACTAATGGGAAATTAAAGCCAAGGATCCATACTTATAGACTATGTGAGTCTGATTTCTCAATTGTATTTGAGAATTTTTCTATAACATTTGTTTGTCACTCATTTGGACCAATGGGAAATTAAAGCCAAGGATCCATACTTATAGACTATGTAAGTCTGATTTCTCAATTGTATTTGAGAATTTTTCTATGAAATTTTAAAGATTAAAATTGTGTAAATTTTGTTCAGCTCTACGTGAATTTGGCTATTTGTGGGCACATTTATGTTTGTCACTCATTTAAACCAATGGGAAATTAAAGCCAAGGATCCATACTTATAGACTATGTAAGTCCGATTTCTCAATTGTATTTGAGAATTTTTCTATGAAATTTTAAAGATTAAAATTGTGTAAATTTTGTTCAGCTCTGCGTGAATTTGGCTATTTGTGGGCACATTTATGTTTGTCACTCATTTGGACTAATGGGAAATTAAAGCCAAGGATCCATACTTATAGACTATGTGAGTCTGATTTCTCAATTGTATATGAGAATTTTTCTATAAAATTTTAAAGATTAAAATTGTGTAAATTTTGTTCAGCTCTACGTGAATTTGGCTATTTGTGGGCACATTTATGTTTGTCACTCATTTGGACTAATGGGAAATTAAAGCCAAGGATCCATACTTATAGACTATGTGAGTCTGATTTCTCAATTGTATTTGAGAATTTTTCTATAACATTTGTTTGTCACTCATTTGGACCAATGGGAAATTAAAGCCAAGGATCCATACTTATAGACTATGTAAGTCTGATTTCTCAATTGTATTTGAGAATTTTTCTATGAAATTTTAAAGATTAAAATTGTGTAAATTTTGTTCAGCTCTGCGTGAATTTGGCTATTTGTGGGCACATTTATGTTTGTCACTCATTTGGATCAAAGGGAAATTAAAGCCAAGGATCCATACTTATAGACTATGTAAGTCTGATTTCTCAATTGTATTTGAGAATTTTTCTATGAAATTTTAAAGATTAAAATTGTGTAAATTTTGTTCAGCTCTACGTGAATTTGGCTATTTGTGGGCACATTTATGTTTGTCACTCATTTGGACTAATGGGAAATTAAAGCCAAGGATCCATACTTATAGACTATGTAAGTCTGATTTCTCAATTGTATTTGAGAATTTTTCTATAACATTTGTTTGTCACTCATTTGGACCAATGGGAAATTAAAGCCAAGGATCCATACTTATAGACTATGTAAGTCTGATTTCTCAATTGTATTTGAGAATTTTTCTATAAAATTTTAAAGATTAAAATTGTGTAAATTTTGTTCAGCTCTACGTGAATTTGGCTATTTGTGGGCACATTTATGTTTGTCACTCATTTGGACTAATGGGAAATTAAAGCCAAGGATCCATACTTATAGACTATGTAAGTCTGATTTCTCAATTGTATTTGAGAATTTTTCTATAACATTTGTTTGTCACTCATTTGGACCAATGGGAAATTAAAGCCAAGGATCCATACTTATAGACTATGTGAGTCTGATTTCTCAATTGTATTTGAGAATTTTTCTATAACATTTGTTTGTCACTCATTTGGACTAATGGGAAATTAAAGCCAAGGATCCATACTTATAGACTATGTGAGTCTGATTTCTCAATTGTATTTGAGAATTTTTCTATAACATTTGTTTGTCACTCATTTGGACCAATGGGAAATTAAAGCCAAGGATCCATACGTATAGACTATGTAAGTCTGATTTCTCAATTGTATTTGAGAATTTTTCTATAAAATTTTAAAGATTAAAATTGTGTAAATTTTGTTCAGCTCTGCGTGAATTTTGCTATTTGTGGGCACATTTATGTTTGTCACTCATTTGGATCAATGGGAAATTAAAGCCAAGGATCCATACTTATAGACTATGTAAGTCTGATTTCTCAATTGTATTTGAGAATTTTTCTATAAAATTTTAAAGATTAAAATTGTGTAAATTTTGTTCAGCTCTGCGTGAATTTGGCTATTTGTGGGCACATTTATGTTTGTCACTCATTTGGACCAATGGGAAATTAAAGCCAAGGATCCATACTTATAGACTATGTGAGTCTGATTTCTCAATTGTATTTGAGAATTTTTCTATAACATTTGTTTGTCACTCATTTGGACCAATGGGAAATTAAAGCCAAGGATCCATAGTTATAGACTATGTGAGTCTGATTTCTCAATTGTATTTGAGAATTTTTCTATAACATTTGTTTGTCACTCATTTGGACCAATGGGAAATTAAAGCCAAAGATCCATACTTATAGACTATGTAAGTCTGATTTCTCCATTGTATTTGAGAATTTTTCTATGAAATTTTAAAGATTAAAATTGTGTAAATTTTGTTCAGCTCTGCGTGAATTTGGCTATTTGTGGGCACATTTATGTTTGTCACTCATTTGGACCAATGGGAAATTAAAGCCAAGGATCCATACTTATAGACTATGTAAGTCTGATTTCTCAATTGTATTTGAGAATTTTTCTATGAAATTTTAAAGATTAAAATTGTGTAAATTTTGTTCAGCTCTGCGTGAATTTGGCTATTTGTGGGCACATTTATGTTTGTCACTCATTTGGACCAATGGGAAATTAAAGCCAAGGATCCATACTTATAGACTATGTAAGTCTGATTTCTCAATTGTATTTGAGAATTTTTCTATGAAATTTTAAAGATTAAAATTGTGTAAATTTTGTTCAGCTCTGCGTGAATTTGGCTATTTGTGGGCACATTTATGTTTGTCACTCATTTGGACCAATGGGAAATTAAAGCCCAGGATCCATACTTATAGACTATGTGAGTCTGATTTCTCAATTGTATTTGAGAATTTTTCTATAACATTTGTTTGTCACTCATTTGGACCAATGGGAAATTAAAGCCAAGGATCCATACTTATAGACTATGTAAGTCTGATTTCTCAATTGTATTTGAGAATTTTTCTATAAAATTTTAAAGATTAAAATTGTGTAAATTTTGTTCAGCTCTGCGTGAATTTGGCTATTTGTGGGCACATTTATGTTTGTCACTCATTTGGATCAATGGGAAATTAAAGCCAAGGATCCATACTTATAGACTATGTAAGTCTGATTTCTCAATTGTATTTGAGAATTTTTCTATGAAATTTTAAAGATTAAAATTGTGTAAATTTTGTTCAGCTCTGCGTGAATTTGGCTATTTGTGGGCACATTTATGTTTGTCACTCATTTGGACCAATGGGAAATTAAAGCCAAGGATCCATACTTATAGACTATGTGAGTCTGATTTCTCAATTGTATTTGAGAATTTTTCTATAACATTTGTTTGTCACTCATTTGGACCAATGGGAAATTAAAGCCAAGGATCCATACTTATAGACTATGTGAGTCTGATTTCTCAATTGTATTTGAGAATTTTTCTATAACATTTGTTTGTCACTCATTTGGACCAATGGGAAATTAAAGCCAAAGATCCATACTTATAGACTATGTAAGTCTGATTTCTCCATTGTATTTGAGAATTTTTCTATGAAATTTTAAAGATTAAAATTGTGTAAATTTTGTTCAGCTCTGCGTGAATTTGGCTATTTGTGGGCACATTTATGTTTGTCACTCATTTGGACCAATGGGAAATTAAAGCCAAGGATCCATACTTATAGACTATGTAAGTCTGATTTCTCAATTGTATTTGAGAATTTTTCTATGAAATTTTAAAGATTAAAATTGTGTAAATTTTGTTCAGCTCTGCGTGAATTTGGCTATTTGTGGGCACATTTATGTTTGTCACTCATTTGGACCAATGGGAAATTAAAGCCAAGGATCCATACTTATAGACTATGTAAGTCTGATTTCTCAATTGTATTTGAGAATTTTTCTATGAAATTTTAAAGATTAAAATTGTGTAAATTTTGTTCAGCTCTGCGTGAATTTGGCTATTTGTGGGCACATTTATGTTTGTCACTCATTTGAATCAATGGGAAATTAAAGCCAAGGATCCATACTTATAGACTATGTAAGTCTGATTTCTCAATTGTATTTGAGAATTTTTCTATGAAATTTTAAAGATTAAAATTGTGTAAATTTTGTTCAGCTCTGCGTGAATTTGGCTATTTGTGGGCACATTTATGTTTGTCACTCATTTGAATCAATGGGAAATTAAAGCCAAGGATCCATACTTATAGACTATGTAAGTCTGATTTCTCAATTGTATTTGAGAATTTTTCTATGAAATTTTAAAGATTAAAATTGTGTAAATTTTGTTCAGCTCTGCGTGAATTTGGCTATTTGTGGGCACATTTATGTTTGTCACTCATTTGGACCAATGGGAAATTAAAGCCAAGGATCCATACTTATAGACTATGTAAGTCTGATTTCTCAATTGTATTTGAGAATTTTTCTATGAAATTTTAAAGATTAAAATTGTGTAAATTTTGTTCAGCTCTGCGTGAATTTGGCTATTTGTGGGCACATTTATGTTTGTCACTCATTTGGACCAATGGGAAATTAAAGCCAAGGATCCATACTTATAGACTATGTAAGTCTGATTTCTCAATTGTATTTGAGAATTTTTCTATGAAATTTTAAAGATTAAAATTGTGTAAATTTTGTTCAGCTCTGCGTGAATTTGGCTATTTGTGGGCACATTTATGTTTGTCACTCATTTGAATCAATGGGAAATTAAAGCCAAGGATCCATACTTATAGACTATGTAAGTCTGATTTCTCAATTGTATTTGAGAATTTTTCTATGAAATTTTAAAGATTAAAATTGTGTAAATTTTGTTCAGCTCTGCGTGAATTTGGCTATTTGTGGGCACATTTATGTTTGTCACTCATTTGGACCAATGGGAAATTAAAGCCAAGGATCCATACTTATAGACTATCTAAGTCCGATTTCTCAATTGTATATGAGAATTTTTCTATAAAATTTTAAAGATTAAAATTGTGTAAATTTTGTTCAGCTCTACGTGAATTTGGCTATTTGTGGGCACATTTATGTTTGTCACTCATTTGGACCAATGGGAAATTAAAGCCAAGGATCCATACTTATAGACTATGTAAGTCTGATTTCTCAATTGTATTTGAGAATTTTTCTATGAAATTTTAAAGATTAAAATTGTGTAAATTTTGTTCAGCTCTGCGTGAATTTGGCTATTTGTGGGCACATTTATGTTTGTCACTCATTTGGACCAATGGGAAATTAAAGCCAAGGATCCATACTTATAGACTATGTAAGTCTGATTTCTCAATTGTATTTGAGAATTTTTCTATGAAATTTTAAAGATTAAAATTGTGTAAATTTTGTTCAGCTCTGCGTGAATTTGGCTATTTGTGGGCACATTTATGTTTGTCACTCATTTGGACCAATGGGAAATTAAAGCCAAGGATCCATACTTATAGACTATGTAAGTCTGATTTCTCAATTGTATTTGAGAATTTTTCTATGAAATTTTAAAGATTAAAATTGTGTAAATTTTGTTCAGCTCTGCGTGAATTTGGCTATTTGTGGGCACATTTATGTTTGTCACTCATTTGGACCAATGGGAAATTAAAGCCAAGGATCCATACTTATAGACTATGTAAGTCTGATTTCTCAATTGTATTTGAGAATTTTTCTATGAAATTTTAAAGATTAAAATTGTGTAAATTTTGTTCAGCTCTGCGTGAATTTGGCTATTTGTGGGCACATTTATGTTTGTCACTCATTTGAATCAATGGGAAATTAAAGCCAAGGATCCATACTTATAGACTATGTAAGTCTGATTTCTCAATTGTATTTGAGAATTTTTCTATGAAATTTTATAGATTAAAATTGTGTAAATTTTGTTCAGCTCTACGTGAATTTGGCTATTTGTGGGCACATTTATGTTTGTCACTCATTTGGACCAATGGGAAATTAAAGCCAAGGATCCATACTTATAGACTATGTAAGTCTGATTTCTCAATTGTATTTGAGAATTTTTCTATAACATTTGTTTGTCACTCATTTGGACCAATGGGAAATTAAAGCCAAAGATCCATACTTATAGACTATGTAAGTCTGATTTCTCAATTGTATTTGAGAATTTTTCTATAACATTTGTTTGTCACTCATTTGGACCAATGGGAAATTAAAGCCAAGGATCCATACTTATAGACTATGTGAGTCTGATTTCTCAATTGTATTTGAGAATTTTTCTATAAAATTTTAGAGATTAAAATTGTGTAAATTTTGTTCAGCTCTGCGTGAATTTGGCTATTTGTGGGCACATTTATGTTTGTCACTCATTTGGACTAATGGGAAATTAAAGCCAAGGATCCATACTTATAGACTATGTGAGTCCGATTTCTCAATTGTATTTGAGAATTTTTCTATAAAATTTTAAAGATTAAAATTGTGTAAATTTTGTTCAGCTCTACGTGAGTTTGGCTATTTGTGGGCACATTTATGTTTGTCACTCATTTGGACTAATGGGAAATTAAAGCCAAGGATCCATACTTATAGACTATGTGAGTCTGATTTCTCAATTGTATTTGAGAATTTTTCTATAACATTTGTTTGTCACTCATTTGGACTAATGGGAAATTAAAGCCAAGGATCCATACTTATAGACTATGTGAGTCCGATTTCTCAATTGTATTTGAGAATTTTTCTATAAAATTTTAAAGATTAAAATTGTGTAAATTTTGTTCAGCTCTACGTGAATTTGGCTATTTGTGGGCACATTTATGTTTGTCACTCATTTGGACCAATGGGAAATTAAAGCCAAGGATCCATACTTATAGACTATGTGAGTCCGATTTCTCAATTGTATATGAGAATTTTTCTATAAAATTTTAAAGATTAAAATTGTGTAAATTTTGTTCAGCTCTACGTGAATTTGGCTATTTGTGGGCACATTTATGTTTGTCACTCATTTGGACTAATGGGAAATTAAAGCCAAGGATCCATACTTATAGACTATGTGAGTCCGATTTCTCAATTGTATTTGAGAATTTTTCTATAAAATTTTAAAGATTAAAATTGTGTAAATTTTGTTCAGCTCTACGTGAATTTGGCTATTTGTGGGCACATTTATGTTTGTCACTCATTTGGACCAATGGGAAATTAAAGCCAAGGATCCATACTTATAGACTATGTGAGTCCGATTTCTCAATTATATATGAGAATTTTTCTATAAAATTTTAGAGATTAAAATTGTGTAAATTTTGTTCAGCTCTGCGTGAATTTGGCTATTTGTGGGCACATTTATGTTTGTCACTCATTTGGACCAATGGGAAATTAAAGCCAAGGATCCATACTTATAGACTATGTGAGTCCGATTTCTCAATTGTATTTGAGAATTTTTCTATAAAATTTTAAAGATTAAAATTGTGTAAATTTTGTTCAGCTCTACGTGAATTTGGCTATTTGTGGGCACATTTATGTTTGTCACTCATTTGGACCAATGGGAAATTAAAGCCAAGGATCCATACTTATAGACTATGTGAGTCCGATTTCTCAATTGTATATGAGAATTTTTCTATAAAATTTTAAAGATTAAAATTGTGTAAATTTTGTTCAGCTCTACGTGAATTTGGCTATTTGTGGGCACATTTATGTTTGTCACTCATTTGGACTAATGGGAAATTAAAGCCAAGGATCCATACTTATAGACTATGTGAGTCCGATTTCTCAATTGTATTTGAGAATTTTTCTATAAAATTTTAAAGATTAAAATTGTGTAAATTTTGTTCAGCTCTACGTGAATTTGGCTATTTGTGGGCACATTTATGTTTGTCACTCATTTGGACCAATGGGAAATTAAAGCCAAGGATCCATACTTATAGACTATCTAAGTCCGATTTCTCAATTGTATATGAGAATTTTTCTATAAAATTTTAAAGATTAAAATTGTGTAAATTTTGTTCAGCTCTACGGGAATTTGGCTATTTGTGGGCACATTTAAGTTTGTCACTCATTTGGACTAATGGGAAATTAAAGCCAAGTATCCATACTTATAGACTATGTAAGTCCGATAAAGTATTCTTTTCGAATAAATGTAGCAAATCGATTGAATTAAATGTGGAAAAAACACACAATGTTGCGATGTCAATGTTTTTTAATAATTGTAAACATTCGCCTGCTGTCTCTGTTTATTTATTAGTAAAAGGCAGGACTGCCAATCTTGCGGCAAAACAATAATAAAAATCCGAAAAAACCCGTGTGCTTCGCTACCCCCATCGTTATAAAATAAAACTGAAAGTATTTATAGTCATGTATTTATTATTTCGTAAGAATATCCTATTGTGAAAATTAAATGACGATCGGTCCAGTAGTTAAGACTAAATTACGATTTTTAATTTTCCTAAAAAGGGGCGTGTTCCCACCCACTTTTCTCCTGGTACGTATTCCTAATTATGCCAATACCATATGTACCAAATATCATCGACGTAGGACAAAAAATGCCCAAAATATGGCGATTTAAATTTTTGGGTTATATGGGCGGTGGTACGCCCCTTTGTCCAATTAAAATTTTATATAGTCAAGAATTTATTATTTGGTAAGAATATCCTATTGTGAAAATTTAATGACGATCGGTCCAGTAGTTAAGACTAAATTACGATTTTAATTTTCCTAAAAAGGGGCGTGCGTAAAAGTAGGCGTGGCAAATTTTTCGTTCGATGAAAACTTAAAATTGATTAATACGAACATTTGAAAGGAGAATTAGTCAAATCGATGGAGCCGTTTTCTGATTTTAGGTAAATCGAAAAAAGTTGGACCATGGCGATCATTAGAAAGAAAAAATCGTCCAAATCGGTCCAGCCATTCACGCGTGATGCCGTGACCAAGGAAAAAAGGGATTCATTTATATATATATATATGTAGATTGATGGACTCGTACAAAATTTGAAGGCTATATAGCTAATATAGAGCCCTGATATTTAATATTAATTTTGTATATGAGCCAAATATTCACTTTGTATGGGAGCTGCCACGCCCACTGGTATGATCCCGCCCAATTTTTCCATGACTATTCATAATATAATCAACGTGCACAAATTTCTAAGACTATGGCTATTATAGTACTGTAGATATATGATATTAAATATTTACTTTGTATGGGAGCTGCCACGCTCATTAGCCCGATCCCGCCCATTTTTTTCACAACTCTTCAGATTAGTTTAATATGTACATGTGCAAAGTTTCAGAACTATTGCTGTCATAGTACTCCAGATATTATATGTATGTTAAAACTTTGTATGAGATCTACCACGCCCACTTGTTCAATCACGCCCATTTTCACTTCAGCTGCTAATATTATTAATTTATGCACTCCTACAAAGTTTGAAGGCTCTAACTATTATATAACTCTAAATATTTGATATTAAATATTTATTTTATAGTATAGCTGCCACGCCCACTTGTCCGATCCCGCCCATTTTTGTCCTGAATCTCACATGAGTAACATATGTACTATTGCAATGTTTCAAAACTCTTGCTATCACAATAGTCAAGATATATGATGTTATTTAATTTATGTGGGAGGGGCCACGCCCACTAAATTTCTTATGTGCACCCTCCTCACAGACCCCAATCACCCCTGAAAATTTCATTGAAATCTAGGAGGAGTATGCGCACAGGAAGTTTTGCACTTAATTTTATATATATAGATAATAAAATTATCAACAAAAAAAAAAAAATTACAGACACAAGTCCACACAAAACTTCTATATATGTGGCGCCTCAAGTATACATACATATCTGAAGTCGTTGAAAATGTTTTGAAGCTGCAAATTTCAACGCATATTTTGAAAAATTTTTTTGGGTTGCTAGTTGTTGATTCAAAGAGAACAATTTTTAAATATGTTTATATTTTATTGTTTGGTATTTTTAATAGCGACATATTGTATGAAAACAATATTTTGTATATGTGTGTTTTTGCATTTTTGTGTGGATGGCTAGTTTTCATTGACAAGAAATTGTTGCTGAACAATATATTACAGAGAATTTATTTTCATTTTGTTAGTATAATAAAAAAAAATAAAAAACCTAATTTTAAAAATAAATAAAAAAAGTGACTTTTTTGAGTTAAATCTGTGGAGTTATAGAGTTTTGTGAAAAAAGAGTTTTGTGCTAAAATTTTGCAAATATAAATACATATTAAATATTTATTCTGTTTATTTAAACAAAAAAAAATAATTTTTTCTAAAAGCACATGGAGTATGCTCTAATTTACAATTTAATTTATCGTTTTTCATTCAAAAATTACAGCGGTAATAGTCAAATAAGACCATTTTTTTTTCAAAGTACAAAAAAGCCCATGAAAGGTAAAAAAAATTATTTATTTTAAATGCTGATTTGTTATGTATTTATTAATATCGATCAATAAAAAATAAAAACATTTTTAATATTACCACTTCAATGAACTAATCGCCACTTTCTATACCATTCAACCCACTGTGCGATGTCGAGCGATATCGATCGCTGGATTTCTAGAAGTAAAAAACTAACTTGCATTTCACTAATAACCGATTTTATTTAACTTATTATTTGTTTACTGGCAGAAAAGTTAAACAAATACTCGTATGTAAATAAAATGGGTGGTTAAAAGATTGCAAATCAGTTGTTTTTCGTTTACAATTTCAGCATTATCGATCGATCGACATCGTGGGAGGCGGCCCGCTAATATATAAATTTACAATAAATTTATCTCCTTTACATGGGTGCCACACGATCAAGATTTGTCTCAATTTTGGTTTCAATTTTCAATACACTCGCACTTTTTTACTAACTAACGGTTTTCAACTAGTTTTTAGCTGCAATTAGTGTATTTTTTTTTTTTTTTTTTTTTTGTATCTTTGCATACTCATAACTCGTATCATTTATGTACATATTTAAAAAAATCGTTCTTTGTAAAATCAGTCCTACATTTTTTAACCGATTCTATAAAATTTCTTCTGTTTGTTTGATAGGGTTTCCTTGCGGTTTGCTTAGTCTTTATAAATAAATTCGCTATACTATTTACACCGATTTTAATTTATCGTATTGAAGAAGTCACTTTAATCTTTCTATAAAATTTGAAAGTTTCACTTAGTTGCGACGATTTTGTTTTGGGTTTGATTGGATTTTGGTACTGAGGTCGATTTTTTGCCAGAATTATTTAATTTTTCCTGGGTTTAAAATACAAACTGCAAATGAATAGTATCGGGTTGCATCGATTTTTATTATTCTGTTCGATTGGCAATATGCATTGAAGTCATTGATATATAATTTTTAATATAATTTAATCTCATAAAATTAGTTTCTTGCGACATTTTGTCACTAACTGTTTTACTTATTTTTTGCATTGATGCAATTGATGACCTACGTAATTTAAATTGTACAGGTACAGTAGTGAGTCTCTCAACATCTAATGTGGTTCTTTCTGAATATACCTTTACGAACTTTATCCTATGCAATCACCATGTATTAAAATAATAAATTTTTCGTGTTTTTGTCTTCGGAAGCTCATATCATATTGAAAATATCTCAAAATCCACGTAAACATTATATTCATATTATTTTATCTAAATATTTATTCATTTTTTTAATACTATCAAGTAATATTAATTATACTCTTAATATCAAAAGATGTAAATAAGCGAAAAAAATATAACAAAAGAATTAATTAACTTAAGAAAAATAATAAATATATTTTTGCAGTACGAAATAATTCACAGAAAAACGTCCATTTATTTAAAAGGTGGTGGATTAGTTAAAATATACTGGTTTAAAAACTAAGCATCGAATCATCAAATTGGTGGATTAGTTAAAATATACTGGTTTAAAAACTAAGCAAATCGATCTTGATGAGCCTTATTGCGCTTAGAAATTTACGAACGTAACGAAGCCAATCGTGACTGCATTTCTTGAAGATCCTCCTCTTCATCATCATCACCAACATCGTCTGCCACTGCAACAGCAGCTGGTACTTTTTGCTGTTCAGCGGCAGCCAACTCTTCGGGAGGTAATGGAGCTTCGCCCAATTTTCCATTTGTAATTTCCCACAAAACTTTATCGACCTCCTTTGCAGCTTCTTCCTCCATTTCCTCAGTTTCTTCTAGGGATTCCATTGTTTCTTCAAGCATCTCTTCAATAATACCTGCTTTCATCATTTCCTTGGACATGTCACGCATTATGCCAGCTAATTCCGGATATCGCACTAGGTTTTGCATGGCTTGCATTACTTCAGTAGATTTTTGTAGGGAACCAGCAACTCGTAATGTAGCTGTAAGAAATTGTTTATAGAAACTAATGATGCAAGTTTATTCGCCTCACTTACCGAGTTGGTTTTTCATTTGCAGCTGTACAGAATTTAAGTGTGCCTTAGATGTATAAATACGATTTATCGCTTTACGAGCTCCCACAATTTCTTTCGCCAATATGACACATGTGTCTCGATCATTTTTTGCAGCTGCTTGCTTAAGAGATCTTTTCACTTTATCCTCCTCCCTTTGTATGCTGCGGATTTGTCTATCAAGTTGATTGCTTTCCTTGCGAATTTTATGAGTCCATTCTTGCACCTTTTCACAGAAAAATACAATTATTTTTTTATTTGTTTTGGTTCCTCTTTTAAGTAAATGATGTCGTCATATTTTCTTTACCTTCACATATTTTTTTTTATTTAGCGAAAAAACAACATTACCTGTTCTTTAGGATCTTTAGATTTTGTCTGGCCAAATAAACCCATTGCAAAAATAAATTTTATATTTATTTTATGAAAAAGTATTAATATTTTATAATATTTCAGTTATAAAATGACTCATTTGCAAAATTGTAGCCTAATTTTGTGTTTAAAGTTTGTATTTGTTTCTATTTACGTATGTAATTTATTTTGACAGTTCTTTGAAAAAAGTTCAATTTGGGAATGGAGAGAGCAGATAATAGTACTTCCAGCTCTCATAAATGGGCATGCCAGACTGAATTATAACAAACAAATTGACCGTTATAAAAAATGTTTTGAAAGACTCGGTACTAATTTGAATAGTATAAAAAGAAAATTTGTTGGAAGAATGGTATTTTTACCTATATCAGAATATATATTACTTTTTTTAAATTTTTCAAAAAAAGATTTTTTTAATACATATGTAAACGTATAAAATTTATGTATTTTATAAAAAAAAACAGAATTATGTAGAATTTGGTCTGGCAGCTTATATCTCCATCAACTGGCAACTCAATTAAAGCGAATACGGCCATCCCGTCATATGTTTAGTTGTGTTTTTTTTTATTTTCCACCCATATGGTAATTCCTTCTTATCAAAGTTGAGGTTAAATCTGCCGTTTTTGACAGTTTTTGGCAGTTTTTGCTTTCTAACAAATTTATTGCATCACATTAAAGAAGTTATATAGTGTTGTTTAAAATTTAATAATATTTTTAGAAATAACACAAAAGACTGAATGAAATAAATATAAAAATTAAGGTTAAAGTATATGTTATCCGAATATAATGCAAAATTCGCGTAGAAGTTTATCGCTACTTTGCACGGCTACGCAGAAGTTAGTTTTAAAATCGTCCATTGCTCGACTTGAAATGGCTTCAGGAGTATTAAGTAAACCGCAAAGATTATTATATGTTGCAGCTGTTACTAATGCCCGCAAAAGCAAAGAACATCCTCCCAACGTTTCAACGTTATTTAAACCCGTCCAAGTAGAGCATAATACCGACGAAAGTAATGTTGGTTCTGAGCTGGCGGGTAAATTGGAGAAAGCTGATATTTTGCGAATTTTGAATCAATTTACACAGCGAAGGGAGATAAAGGTTTTGTGTTCGGAGAACGGTTTGGATAGTAAGTTAATATACATATTTAAACAAGAGATGTTTTCTTTTTAAAACCTTTATTTATAGATTATTTACAACAACAAGCAATTGCTTCGTTTAGGCGTTATTGTATAGAATCTGAAAATCTTCCCGCAGAACTGCATATCACATTTAGTGATATAATTCATAGAGCTGGTCATGTTGACGATATATTTCCTTATTTCATAAGTCACGCTAGAACGATATTTCCTCATTTAGAATGTATGGACGACTTAAAAAAGATTTCAGATTTAAGAACTCCTGCTAATTGGTATCCTAGTGCTCGCGCTATGACACGAAAAATTGTATTTCATGCGGGGCCAACAAATTCAGGCAAAACATATGAAGCTATGGAAAGATTTCTATCGGCGAAGTCTGGTGTTTATTGTGGTCCTCTAAAATTGCTAGCTACAGAGGTTTTCAATAAAGTTAACGAAAAGGTATAAATATTAAATTTTGAAAGCTATAAAACAAAATTATTAAATTAAATCCAAATACAAAAGGGTACTCCATGTGACTTAGTAACTGGAGAGGAGCGCAAGTATGGCATTAATGAAAACACACCAGCTGCTCACGTTGCATGTACTGTCGAAATGACTTCTGTTAATACACCATGTAAGACAAGTTGTTATATTAATTTTCAAATATGTTTCGCAATATCTTGATTTTATATATAGACGAAGTAGCGGTCATTGATGAAATCCAACAATTGCGAGATCCTCAAAGGGGTTGGGCATGGACGCGTGCTTTTCTTGGTCTTATTGCTGATGAAGTACATGTTTGTGGTGAGGCAGGTTCATTAGAATTGTTGGAAAAGATTTGCGAAACTACTAACGAAACTGTCGAAGTTCATAATTATAATCGTCTAACTGAACTGTCTATAGAGGACTCCGCATTGGTAAATTTGGACAATATACAACCTGGTGATTGTATTGTTTGTTTTAGCAAAAATGATATTTATTCCGTTTCAAGAGAAATTGAAGCAAGGTAAGATTGTTCTTTGAAATATTTAATTGTATTTTGTACATATGTTCATGTAGGCTTGTTTTAGAGGAAAAGAAGTTGCAGTTATATATGGCGGCCTACCTCCAGGTACAAAATTGGCCCAAGCAGCTAAATTTAATGATCCTGAAAATAGTTGTAAAGTAATGGTTGCTACAGATGCTATCGGAATGGGCTTAAATTTGTAAGTATACGATTCATGCTATTCATGCTTTTTCATAAAATCGGTTAATTTAAATGTTAATCATTTTTATGTTCATAAAATTATATATAATTAAACTAAAAATTTTACTTAATTTCTAATAATGATGAGAATGTGGATTTTAAAGATATTACGTAAATTTTACTCTATTTCATTTTGAGGTTTTTGATACTTTGTCTAATAATGCTGATTACTTTTTGCTTTATTTTATCAACAGGAGCATACGACGGATAATATTTTATTCTTTGGTAAAACCATCAATGAATGAAAAAGGAGAACGTGAAATTAACATGATTTCCGTTTCGTCCGCTCTTCAAATTGCCGGTCGAGCAGGTCGTTTTCGCACTCAATGGGAGCATGGATATGTCACCACCTACAAAACTGATGACTTACACAATCTAAAGAAAATTCTTGTGCAAACGCCGGAACCACTCAAGAAAGCAGGTCTGCACCCAACTGCCGATCAAATTGAACTATATGCCTATCATTTACCCAACTCAACATTAAGTAATTTAATGGTAAGAGAGAGTGTTAAAAAAAAAACATAAATATCTGACAGCTTCGATTAAGCAAAAAAATTTTTTTTTTCCAGGATATTTTTGTGAATCTTTGTACTGTTGATGACTCATTATATTTTATGTGCAATATAGAAGATTTTAAATTTTTAGCTGAAATGATACAACATGTTCCTTTGCCCTTAAGAGCGCGTTACGTGTTCTGTTGTGCTCCCATTAACCGCAAAATGCCTTTTGTGTGTTCCATGTTTTTAAAGGTACTTAAACACATTTAAGCCCTTTGAATCTGAAGCTATTTATTTTTATTGCTATTTTAAGATAACCCGTCAATACAGCCGTGGTGAGCCTTTAACATTTGATTTTATAAGCAAAAATTGCGGTTGGCCTTTTAGTTTGCCAAAGACAATAGTAGATTTAATGCACTTGGAATCAATATTCGATGTGATGGACTTGTATCTCTGGCTAAGTTATCGTTTTATGGACTTATTCCCCGATTCAGCAGCTGTACGAACTGCACAGAAAGAACTGGATGAAATCATTCAGCAGGGTGTTTTTCAAATAACTAGACTGCTTAAGAATAGTGAAGTTAATCAAGGAATGGCAGATGGTGATACGACGTACAATTTAAGACGTATAATGCATTCAAGAGGTTGTCCATTGAAATCATTGAACGTTAAACAAATAATAATTCAATATCACTATTACAGAACCGCGTATTCCCAGCACAACCCGCGGCCGCCTGACGGATCGTCTTATTGCGCAAGGACTTTTAACGCCGGGCATGTTAAGTGAGCTGCGCAAAGAATGGGGTGCTCAAGGGAATGTACCAAGTCATGCTGCTACCAACAGCGACGATGACGATTCTGGTTTTAATAAAAAAAATCGAAGAAAACGGAAAAAATAAATTATATTGCATATAAATCCGCAAGTTCAAATTATATATGTATGTAGTTGTAATTATTCTTATACAAAAATGTGAAACATTACGCAAGAATTTTGAAACTCAAACCGGTATGACAAATATTTATTCTAAGAAAGCCATTTTATGTGTTATAAATATAAATGAATCGGACGAAGAATCCAATTGTTTTGCTTTGGCTATAGGAATGGGTTTTCGATTTCGAAAGTTAAAACAGAAATTAGAAGATGCCTATGAAGAAAAACAAAGCAGCCGCTTGTCAGTTGTTACAATTAAAATGTCTAAATAAACGAAAAGGGCTTAAGTAAGTTTTGAAAAAATCTTAACACTTGTAAAATCTTAATCGTATTGGTCGTTTATATTTTTGACGTTACCCTTCGCAACGGTGGCATAATATTAGAAGAGCTCTGATGAATAAATCGTGATGGTTGATCTGAAAAATATAACGGTTCTCGTTATAATTTTAGCAAATTGACGAATATTTGGAATTTGGTTAGAAAAGCACTCGATAATAACACGTTCCGCGAACTTTTCAACGATTTTTTCATTATTTGTGGCAAAACTAGCCCTTTCGTGAAATCCAGGGTATCCTGAATATGGTTTTAGATCTCTCATAATGCTCTGACACATTTCCCCATTCGATCCAAGCATCCCCGAATAATTTTAATATATCCCAGACTGACAGAATTACCCTTATTTTAACATCGGTAGTCCAGAGATACCCTTCTAACCGCCAACAAATTTCCGGAACCCCTGACCACTTCCCGACAAATTTCCATTATTCGGGCATTCCGCTCTTTGCGCCTCCAGCTACTCTGTCAAAACCTCAATATGTCCCCAACATCTTCCCATCATTCTTTAACTCTCAGATGCAACCTTAGGTACTTTCCCGGCATCTAGGGTTACCCTTACTGACGATCATACGGGACTACCAACACTTAGCTGGTTGTACGGTGGACGTCTTTATACAAAGTGTATTGAGGCTAACTAGCTTGGGAAATATTTTTTGCCGAGATTATGTGATTTTAGGCCATAGTGCGCTGCTACATATGTACATACATATGTAAGTACTATAGTCCTACACTGTATGCACGCGAAGCAGCAGGTACATCTTCTATGTATATAAAGAATACCAATTAAAAATTACTCTTACCATCTGCTGATTTACAATAAATAAAATAAAATTTATATTTTTTTGTCAAGGTTTTATTAACAAAATTTTATATATTTATATATATTCTTTTTTCTGTTTTGTTTTATTTGTATTACTTTCATTATTTATTTTATTATTGGCAAATATTATTTATGTTGATAACTTTTGTTTGTCTTTTACTTTTATTTTATAAAACTAAACTGTGTTTTCGTGAATTTACACAGAAATGTTTATATATTAAAAAAAAATTTTGTGGTTTGGTTTTTCTCTTACAAAAAAAAATATATCATTACACTGTCTTACAAGTTTTTAATTTTGGAATGTTTAAACTTTAAAGTTTTTCTTGTGGATGTGCTGAATACAAGAAAATCGTTTTCATTTCGGCCATTGTAACGACAATGGTGTATTTGTTTTTTTGTTTTGCACATCCTACCCAATTGTCTTTTTATAAACTTTAAACATTTTTGCTGTAAAGCAGTGTTCTTAATTACAAGAAAGAATTAAGTAGAATTATGAATTATAAAAATTGTGCTTTTAATAAATTTGTGTGAGTGTTTTGTTATTTTTTGTTTATTAAATTATTATATTCAAGTACGAGTAAATAAAATTATTTCAAAAATTTATATAAAATATTTTTAGTTTTCTTTTTGAAGGATTTTAAAATAATTTATAGAAAATATCTAAATTATTTATTTTTAAGCGTTACATATTGTATATTTTTTAATATTTGAGAAACCAGGCAAAAAAAAAGTCATGATGCCTTATATAATTATTTTGACATTTTTAGATCCTATGCATATTATATTTTTATACCTGAAGACATGTAACATTAAAAAGCTTGTTATTTTAAACAACCATTTAGTTACAACTTTCCAAAAACGTTTATCTCATAGACATTCTTGATGAAATTTTATTAATTTTTTTTTTTTTTTTTTTTTTGCAACAGATTTACTACTCGCAAGGGGACTGCTAGGTAAGTTTTTTTTATTTATATGTGTTTTTTTTTTTAATTTCTTATTCTTTATTACTGGGGCAGCACAAAATCCTCTGTACGATTATAACATTCTTCAAGCACAAATATTTGCCACAGAATGGTTATTGTATGGAACATACGAATAAACTTTCATTGCAGAGCATAAAAAAGGCAAATTCTACACAACAATTAATGCTGTGATCGTAGAAGCTATGAAAACTGATCAATCACTTCAGCTATTTTGCAGAACAGAATTCAAGAGACGAAAATATCAACTTTGGAAGTAAACTTTTCCTATCCAAAAATAATCTGTACAACATCTTGTAAGAATAAATATCTGATAAAAATCTGATTTGTAAAGAAGTACATAAACATTATAAACCAAAATCCACTTCAGGAATGAGATGAAGAGTTTAGAATTTTTCTTCTGCAAAATGTATTCAAACTGAACTTTTTAGAAATTAATATTTTTTTTTTTATTTTTATATTATTATTACGAATAAACGTAATTATTATTCGAACTTATATTGATGTACATATGAAAAGTAATATTATCAGGCTCAAGTTCAGTTTTATTTGAAAATCTGTTGAAAACTGGTTAAATAGTTGATATTCTTCTCAATTAGTATCCACCTTACGAAAATTGTAAAGATGGACAATTGAACGCTGATGAGAGGTGTAGCGGCCTTGAAATAAGTACTGATACGTTCTACTAAAAACTGATTGGATATAAATAATAATATTTTTCAACATAGAAAAACTCGTTAGTAATTTGAATTTTCATTAATTCAATAAAACTGAACTTGAGCCTGATAATATTACTTTTCATATGTACTTTTTAGAAATGTTGTAGTTACCCTCCAGTTTTCCAAGTAGAAATTGACTCGAAATCGTTAGGTATTTCCCTAACGAAAAATGGACTAACTACTTCACTAGCTGCAAGTAATGCAAGAGTTCGCCTTTTGGCTCTCTCACTCATGTACATGTACACGCACCCAGTACATGCATAAATGTTAATGCCTTCAACCTCAATTTTTGTTTTTACGAGTTTGAAAAAACTGTGCCCTTATTCCAAAGAAAGTCAACAAAAAAATAATAAAAAGATTTTATGAAAGTGTTATGATTTTGTGTTAGCGTACAATTGGAAGTTCGTGGTCAGTGAATGATAAATTTTTATTAAAAAAAAATGTCTTTTTAGAAATGTAAAATAAGCAGCAGAAGTCAACTAAAACTTTTCATAAAAAAAAATAAAAAGAACAATTCAAAGTATTTCAATATATATGTATGTATATACTTTGGAACAATTAATTGAAAATTTTTTAAATATTGAAAAAAAAAATTTGATAAATAAACAAAAATCCAAAAAATTTAAATTTCTGTAGTATTTTCATTAAGGAAATATCATTAGCGATTTTACTGGTAGATTATGACTAGCGAAATAATTGGTTCTTGCTGACTAGTGATTTCACCGGTCTGATCATGTCAATTGACTACCGTCAATGTCATCCCCATGTTAAAATCTTCAGTCGAGTGCATTGCTAGTAGTTAGTCTGGTAGTGAGTGAGAACAACTGGTAGTTAGCGAAATCGCTAGTCATTCGCTAGATACGCCGACTGCAGGGTAAGTACGTTCATACTACAGAAGGAGCTGAGCTCTCCATATATACATACATATGTACATCTGTACAGATGCTTAATAAAGGAATTCACATTCAACAATCTTGCGTAGAAATGTTTAAAATGGAAAAAAAATGATTTTGTTTAAATCCAAATTCATTTTTGGATCTAAAAACTGTATCTGGTAATTAAAATAAGCTCTTAATTACTAAAATCACTTGTGAAAAGGCAAAGTCACTTTAATTTTAATATAAAAGGACTTATGGAAAATATGTTTAGTGAATTGGCGAGGCTAATAATTAATATAATAATTTAATATTTTATACCTATTCATCTATAATTAAAGCTTTTGACCACGTTTTTTATATCTGTAAAAGATGTAGATTTCTATTCCGATATTGTATTGTTCGCTTCTTCAAACAAGTGAACAAAAGCTTTTTTAAATAGATTAATTGTAAAAAATGTATTAACTCTTTTTAAGTTTTGGTCAGATTTATTTAATACTAGCTTATCCCGGTGTGCTTCGCTATCCCCCTCGTTATAAAATAAAATTAAAAGTATTTATATATCCTATTGCGAAAATTTAATGACGATCGGTCCAGTCGTTAAGACTATATTACGATTTTTAATTTTCCTAAAAAGGGGCGTGGTCCCACCCACTTTTCTCCTGGTACGTATTCCAAATTATGCCAATAAAATATGTACCAAATATCATCGACTTAGGTCAAAAAATGCCCAAAATATGGCGATTTAAATTTTTGGGTTATATGGGCGGTGCCACACCCCTTTGTCTAATCAAAACTTCATATAGCCTATTATTCATCCCAGAGTTCCAGTTAAATACTGTGAAAATTTCAGGAAGATCGGTCCAAGGGTTTGGCCTCCTATGAGGAACAAACAAACACACATTCGGTTTTATATATGTATATAGATTTATTAACGTTATGTATTATCGTAATATCAATTATTGCGAATTACATACACACAGCACCTAACGATATACTAAAAATGTTGAGTGTATGAAATAACCCCAAAGACTTTAAATAAATTCCAAAAATTTTCGTACATTTTGGGAGATTTTACAATATAAAATAAGTATCGAATTTTGATAATAGTTGTTTAATTTTTTTTCATTTGGAAATATTAAATTTTATGGAAACATATATTATGAGAAATTAATACTATCAGGCCCAAATTCAGTGTTATTGAATTAATAAAAATTCAAACTACTAAGAGTTTTTATATTGAAACACATTCAATCAGTATACCGATTTCAAGGTAATGTGGTATACAATGTAAAGTGGATACTAATTGGGAAAGAATATCAACTATAACCAAGTTTTCAACAGAAATAGAATACGAGAATTTTTATAATTTCTTTTTTATTAAACTTTTTCACGTTGAAACAATTTTTGGTTAGTACGAAGTTCCCCGTTTCTGATTTGTCATTACTAATATTCTACAAACGCTGATAGTCAGTTATATTCGAAGTAGTATAATTTGCAATTTAACGTCTTGTTGTTTCACTATATATTAGGGCCATTCACATCAATTTCATCGTGCCCAAGCTGAATTAATAATATAAAAATAATAATATAAAAATATTTTATGAAAATATTTAAAAACGACTAACTAATTTATTTTTTTAAATCGTTTTTTTAAGCTTACATATATCGATAATTTAATATAAAAAATAAAGATGTGAAAGGGCCTTTCTTTATATAAAAAATTTCACAAAAATAAAAAAAATTTGGAAAATTTTTGCATTGCGAAACTTGGACGTCGTCAAGTATTTTCTCCTTTGCGGTTTATTTCATTTAGACGGAATGTTTTCCATGTTATCATTTACATATAATTTTATTTTAATTGTAACTTTGCTAATTCCAAAAAAAAAAATTATACATCCGGAAAAAATCTGTATCCGTACTAAATTTTGACAATGTAAATAGTATTTGATATTGGGTGTCGTGTGTGTGTACTCCAGGTATTGAACGGTATTTTTTTATATGAAGTTTGGTAAGGAAATTACTCTAAAGGTTTTGTTAGATAAAAATCACAAAATTTTAAGAAAAACAAAACGAAAAATATAAATATCTCGATTTTTCTTTTGATATTTCAACGAAATCGTTAGTGAAAGTATAAATTGGTGCTGAAATAACGTATTGAAGCAGTTGTCTCCGGAGAGTCTTTCCTTAATTTCTAAGCCAGACGTAATCGTTTTTCAATTACAAATATTTTATTACACTGTACCTATTACATGCAATTTTTTAGAATACTTTGCTGCTTTTATTTTTTTTTTTTTTTAGTCAAAAAATTTTTTGTTTATTTTGCCTCATAAATTGTCTGGAAGTGATAAATTTTAAAGAGTCGTAAAACGAAATTCTGAAAACTTTTTATATTTGACTTTGCACAAGATTGTGAATGCGTCTAATATGCATAGTATGTCTTTTATACGTACCATTTCGCAAATGCTACGATGCAAGACCGTTTGCATAATTTGCTTTAGGTTTTCGAAATGAACACCGAAATGAAACTTTGAATTTCATTTTCAAATAATTTTTTTAAATATGAAAACTACATACAAATTTATATCGATTAATCTTAATACTGTTGCTGTATATATGACAATTTATATCGTTTTGATTTTACAAGAGTGTTCTATTAAATGAATGATGATGAATAATGTAGAAATTTTTAATTTTTTCAAAATTTTTTTATGTTATTTAATTTACTAATTAACTTTGTAAAATTGCAAAACGTTAGATAGTGTATTTTTTATAATTTATTCAAAGTAATATTTTAATTATCAATTATAAATTATATTATTATGTAGTAGTACAAATTTTTAAGGTTTTAGATAAGTGCCAATTCCATTTTTTTAATTTAATATATTTTAAGTTTTTTTTTTTTTTGAAAGTTAGTTTTTAAAACAGTCTCAATTGAAAAAATATATTTTATCTAATTTCTTTTTTATAGCAATTATATCAATTTATCCAATTAGAAAAATACATGATTAGATATATTTTTATTATTACAAATAGAAATGTTAAATTTAAATTCAATTTTCGTGTATCAAAATAAATTTCAAAATGTTTTTTTGTTTCAAGAACACATCCTCAAATTATTTGTTGTTTGTTGTTTAATAAAAATATTTGTTTTTGTTTTGCCATTGAGAGCAAAAAGCATTTAGATTTGTGGTTTTCATTTATTTAATTCACAAATAAATTTCAATTTAAAAAATTACATGAAATTTTGCTTAAACTTTTATAAAATACATCAAAAAAAAACACATACATTTGTTAAGGTAGAAAAATATTTGTTTTTAATTTGAAATTTAAAATTTCTTAAGTTTTTTATACATACAAAATATTTTATATAGTTACATATAAATTAAAACATTAAACATCAATTAATGAATTTTAAATATATTTCATTTACTAAACTATTTAATTCAAAGTTATTTTTGTTTTTTAATTAATTTAAAACCTTTTTAAATTTCAATTTTTAATGCATTTTTAGATTCGGTTAAGAAATTCAGACAGCTTCCAAAAACAAAAGCTCACAAGAATTACATTTTACAAAGAATTATGAAAAATTTTGTTCTTTAAAACTTTTAAGAAGCACGATTTGTCTCTGAGCGATCGATCTAGATAGTTATATATTTTGTATAGGCATATTTTTTAAATAATTGCTATACCTTTGATATACATTTTTGAGACGATAAAACAAAATTCATTTTCCATCCAAAAATATTAGTATAAGGGCCATTCGATGCCAAATCGAATAGTCTTTTAAGCGTTCGACTTCGATTGTGCTCATTTTTGGTTCTTTAAATTTTGACTATTTTTTTTTAATAAAATGTACTTAAATCGTAATAATTTGCTTTTAAAACGATCATCCTTAGTGCTCATTTTTTTTTGTTCTGCTGTTTAAATTTATGTCAGTTTTGTTTTATTGATTATATCCACTTCGTTCTGAATATAACGTCACCAACCTTAAGCACATTAGTTGAAGAATTAAACTCGATTTGAAATCTAATTTAAATTTAATAGATATATTGAATCTTTATCAATATAATTTTACACTAACCACAGTTTAAATATGGAATTTATTTAATTTGTTAATCGTACTTTATTGTTTTTTTTTTTATAATTGTTCCAGAGCGAGTCGAAAAGCGTTAAACAGCTGATTCGTCTTAAACAGAGTGTCCTGTTGTTTCCGTCTCTGTCATTGTCAATTCTTAACGAATGTTATATGTACTGTCAGATAGCTTGCCGGTTTATTGCATTCCCTTTGTAATTTGAGTATAGATTTCAATTTTATGCATGCGTTTGTATAATAAAAAGAGAATAGTTGCTCAAATATACATACATATATTATATTAATTCCATTTGAGACGGGTGCAAAACTGTGGGTAGTAAGTTTTACTTTAACTGTTAATAACAATAATAATACTTTCTGTCATCTATAGAAATCAAACCAACTTTAATATTTTGTTCATCGCAAGCCCGTCCGTCTTTCATTTAAAACGAAACAAACAATCTTTAATAGTTCAAACTATTTGGAAATACATATACATACATAGTTCGTTAACTAATATTAATAGTTTAACCACTGATCTTTATATGGAATATCATTGGTTAAACTATTGTGATTAGTTAACTAAAGGTTTTCTCACATATGCTCAAGAATAAAAAAAATGGATTACAGTGGCTGCAAGAAAAATGGCCCCAATGAAAAATGGCCCCAAACTGAAAACTCAAAACTAGCTCCAAACCAAAAATGAAAAATGGCCCCAAAATAGGAAAAATATCCCCAAAAATAATTATTGTTGTTTTCAATGTAAAAAGTTTGGGGCCATTTTTCATTTTTCAGTTTGGGGCCATTTTTCATTGGGACCATTATTCCTCAAATAGGAAAACTGAAAAATGAAAAATGGCCCCAAACTTTTTAAATTGAAAACAACAATAATTATTTTTGGGGTAATTTTTCCTATTTTGGGGCCATTTTTCATTTTTATTTTTCGAATTTGTGGTGATTTTTCCTAATTTGGGGCCATTTTTCATTTTTGTTTTTCGAATTTGGGGTGATTTTTCCTAATTTGGGGCAATTTTTCATTTAATAAAAAATTATTTAGAAAAATAACATTTTCTTCAGCGAATTCAAAACTTTAAATTCGTTTTCTTGAAAAATACTCTTATTTAGTTAGGACCCTATTGCAGCAAAGCCTCCATATATTTTATTCATTTGTTTTATATTTTTGCAGCCAGTATACATATAAATTATTTTTAAAACTACTTACATAAATATTAATCTGATAATAGATTAGTGCGCTTAGAAGTCGACTCCGAAAACTCTCATCGCCCTATACCGTCGTATAGGAACCTGGAATCACGAATTGCTTACCCGTGTGGAAATATTAGTTTTGATTGTTACTCCGCCTCTGCATAATAGTTTAAATTTATGCAATGCGAGTGAGTCAAACACAAAACATCGAAGGCCGTAAAACAAGCACATGCCTGCCTAATAACCGTTAAGAGAAAAGAACAACACGTTGCTTCTAAATTCTACATACTTCATGAATTGATGCTTTTGTTTTTGTTTTACGATTTGTTATACGATTGTTAGTCGATTAAATATTATACCCATTAATTTGCAGCACTATTAACAGATTATCCTAATTATATTATGTACATATGTACGTATGTAAGTACAGTGAACTCGCAGAAACGTGAACATCCAGTAAAATGAACTACCCAAAAACATGAACATTTTTTATTACATTGACTACTTAAAAACGTGAACAAAGGTTAAATAAAGGCTCTAAAACGTGAACTTTTTTTCAAACGTTTAAATTTAATTTTGTAAAAATTTTTTATTATGTTATATAAAGCCTTTGAATGAAATAATTTTACCAGAATTTTTATTTTTCTAACAAAAAGTGAAATCGAAAAATGTTTCATAGGTAAAAAACCACGTACTTTATTTCAATATAAAACAAACAACAAAAGAGACTGAAAAAGCTGATAAAAAATGCAATCGAAAACGTGAACACCTTCGGTAAAAATTAGTTCACGTTTCTGCGAGTTCACTGTATCTCCTAGTGAGAACAAATTGAAACTGAAATTCTTAATTAAACAAGTAAGAGTGCTATATTCGGCTGTGCCGAATCTCATATACCCTTGTCCAAGCTAAGTGTATTTGATTTTTTTTATATATATTATGCGGTCGCATAAAAAAATAATTAGCTACAAAGTTTGGGCGACCGGTGATTGGGGTGATTGAAACAAAATTATTTCTAATACAATTATACTGTTTGATATTTTCGCCATTTTTCATCTTACATTCCAAAAAAAAAAAAAAAAACATTTTCCACTTCCGTCCCTGAACGAAAAGAAGGTTTGAATGCTAATCCTTACACACGAATCAAAACCAAATGTATTTTTTTCCAAAAAAATAACAAAAACTTGCTTGCGTAACTAAAGTTATGGTTACAATATAGAGAAAAGTAACTATAATTGGATTAGCACAACCTTATGTGATTACGGGGAACAATATATGGTTGTTGAAATTATGCCACAGTCATATAGTTCAACCGCCTGCATTCATTTTTATTAGTTTTTTAATTCAATATTAAAAAGAATTGATGGCATTTTTTTAACCGACTTCAAAAAAGGAGGAGCTTATCAATTCTTGTGTATTATTTTCGAGTTATTTTATAACAGAACAGTACATTACTATATATTTTTAAAAAAAGTTTTAATAATCAAAATATATAAACAAAATTTTGTCGAATTTATTCGCTATACCATTTTAACTTAACACCAAACTTTCTTACAATTAGTTACATTAGGTTAATCCTCGTATTATAAGTATATGCATGAATAACTTTAAATTATTCACATGGATTTCAACCATAAAAATACGCATACAAACATACATACATATTTATCATGTATTTATAGAATTTATAAAATTTTAACATATACATAAATATAGTGTAACTTTTTTTTAATTTCATCTTGAAAATTTTATTTTAATGAACTTTTTTTATAAATTGTGCGTATAAGAAGTTGCATTACTTTGATAGGTACTATGTTCCAAATATATTTAAAGGTATGCATAAGGACAGGCTAACTACGATATGGGAGAAAAATTTTTTAAAGTTACACTGTTTTCTGAACCTTAGGCTTGGTAACTCATTGTATTTTTTGTAAATATGCAACCCCAGTTACAAAATCGTGTAATGGAAAGGCGTGGAAAAAAAGTTCACTCATCATTTAACGATTTTGTAAGTGGAAAATATTACAAAAAAAGGTATCAGCCTAATGTATATCTGCAACAACAATATGTATTAATTATCACTCTCTACCAATATCATAGATTATACATCCTTCTGTATACCTTTTATATTTAATAGTTTCCAATTTCAATCAAGGAACTAAAGATATTCACAGATTATCAAAATTAAGTTTGAGCAGTTTTCAACTCACGTTCAAAATACCTCAAAAATACATATGTACTCGTATGTATGTATATAAAAAATCTAAAAAATATTCACATACATCAAGTTTATTATCTAATTATTAATCACAAGGTTTGATTTTTTATATAAAAAACATACTTGTACATAAGTATAATCAACAATTAATTTATTTGTTAGGTTTCAGCTAGTCTATGTTCTGCCTTTCATGGGTTGCTGAATATCAACCAATCAGTAGATCTTTAGCGCAAGGTTTGAAAAGTTTTCAAAATCTTTTGCTTATTCACAAACTCTCAAATGAGTTTGAAAATTGTTCAAACATATAGATTAGCTAACTCATCCTAATAATATTATGAAATGAAAAATAACTGGTACTTTTGGTACTTTTTTATATATGGTACTCTTTTACCCTTGGTACTTTTTCTCTTGGGAAATTATCTAAATTGTGAAATTTGATAAGCGGACATCATGTGACCTAGATTAAATTAAAGGGTACTTTCTAAGGGCTAAAAACGGGACAACTTGGTACTTTCTTAATTTATTTTTTACACTAACACACAGTGCTTTTTTGGGGGGATGGTAAAATGAGGAAAAGTTGGTACTTTTGGTAACTCTTTGCTTCTTCGATAAATTTAGTATACAGGCAGTTTAAGCCTTTATAAACCTGTAGCATGAACGAATTCACGGGTAAAAGCAAGTAACAAATAAATTAAGTTTTGAAAACATAAATTCTTGAGACATAATCGAATAAAATTACATATTTTGTAAAACAATTGAATTTTTATTTTCAGTATTTCGTTGCTCCTTTGTGTAGCATCGTCAGGAATAATTATGTGTTAAATGTTGACTTGACAATATTAATAAATATTGAACATACAAATACAATTGTTTTTGGTCGTAGTTTTTTATATAAAAAATTGTCCTTGATAATTAATAATTAAATATATAAAGGCCAATAAACAAATATAAATGTAAAAAATCTATCTTAGTGATATAGAATTCATAATTTTTAGAACAATAATAATTTTTTTAAAGAAATGTGAATCCTTGATTTTTTTCCTTCCAAACTAAGATTACAATTATTTGAATTTTATTTTGTAATTATGTATGTACTTACATTCTAATATTTTTTTTCGTTTAATTTATGTTAATAACATTACAATGTTATATAACAATCTAATGTTATATCTATGTTACTTTGTGGAGTTTAACCCGAGTTTAATTTCCATTACATTTTGGCTTTGATTAGGTATTTATACTTTTTTTTCTAATCCCAAGAGTGTTTATACCACACCTGAGTGTAGGAATGAATCATGCGAGCGACAAAATTAAAATATATATGAACATGTATGTATTGCATAAGTTAAGCTTTAAGCTTTTTTTTCAACATGAGCAAGAAAAGTACGATAATTTATCTTGAAACTTTCTAGTAAAAAAAGGTGAGCCATATATTTAACAATAGATATAATATTTCTATGTCTAGAAAGTTTTTGAATTATATTAAATTAAAAAATAGTAAAATCTACGTAGTATATTTGTTCGAATCGATAATAATCTTTCTTTTTTTCCGCTAGAAAATCGAAAATCGACAGAAATCAAAAAAGTTTTTATAGAAAATGCACGCTATGGAAAAACATTATATGAACCGATAATCACAAACAAAGTATACCCGTACTTTAAGTTTTCTAAAGATTACTTTTCTGAAAAAACATACTATGACATAGTTATAGTCAAAAATTTAGTTTTAACGTTAAAGTATATTTTTATACAAAAATGACAATTTAATCTTGTTAAAAAGTTGAAGGACAATACAATTATGTTCAAAATATCAATAATTTGAAATATTTTGTACTTTTCTACTGTAAACTCAATTATATTTTTATTTAGCACATTTGTTTACTTTTACATTAAAATGCAGGAAATGAGTAATAAATGAGTAAACAGCAGAATTTACTCTCCAAAAAAGTGTTTACCCAAAAAAACACCATTTTGAAGCTATTTTTTAAAGGATGTCAGATTTGTATAATATTTTCCTTTTGTAAATGAATCATACGTTCGTGTAGGATACTGAATCACGACCCTTAGATGTCAAAACACATTTTGGCGTGTATGGCTTGTACCAATATGCCTTGATATTATCTATCTTTCAAAAAAAAAATGTTTTTTAAAACTAATTTTAAATAAAATTATCGAAGTACTCTGTAAGTAAGACCTTATGCAATACATTGCCTGAAAAGCTTTTTATTTAATATTATTGGTTTCATTGCATTGTACATGTGTACGTATTTTTTAAAAATCTTAACTTACAAATAGTTTTTATAAAGTAAATTTATGTTTTACTTTAAGCGGACAATATTTATAGTTTGAAAAAAAACCAATTAAAATTTGATTAATTAATATCACAAAAAAAATTAATATTATGTACTCGTATGTTAAGAGATAAATTAATTATATATCATAAATATGTATACATGCAAGTATCTAGAACTCTGTTTGTTTTCAGTTTTTTCTTTATTTTAGAATACTTTCTTTTTCAATTGTAATAATCACGTAATTAATGTTTCTGTTTCTGTTTTATTTGTTTTATTTTCTTAAGTTAAAAGTATAAAATTTAAAAAACAGTATGGACTAATTTCTTTATCTAAATAGTTTTCTTTTTCTTTAGGTTATTCCTTCTTTTAAGTTTCATTATAGAAAAATATTTCAAGTATTTATTTATATTAATTTATTATATATTTATTAAATTTTTGGTTACCAAAAAATATTTGATTAATTATACTTAATACATGTGTGCGCGTAGAATAGTTAAGTTAAAGTGAAAAAAAAAATTACAAGCTAAACTTTATCTTATTTGTTTGTTTGTTTGAATTTATTTAACCATCATCAGGTTGTTAAAAAAAAGTAGCAGGGCCTTTTAAGCCGCTTTCATATAAAATATTTATAGCCTGTTAACGTATTTCCAATGAAAAATTCGACTGGGATTTAATTTTGAGCTCAACAATTTTAGCTAACAATTTAATATTTGCCATAGAAACAAAAACGATTATTGTAACAAAAAAAATTGTGTTACGATAAACGTCTGCTTTCTTTGGCAAATCGTCTGTTAAAATATGCAAAAGCTCATATTACAAATATAGTGTGGCTTAAAACACACACAATGACTTGTTTTGTTTTTTTTTTTATAAAACTTTAATTTGTTTTAAGAAAACAGTACATATCTATTTCAAAATTCCTTTTTTTGTTTAAGAATTTTTTGCAAAGTTTTAATTTTCGTAAGCTTTATGAAAATTTTACAAATACAAAGTTACAAAAAATGCACAAATTATTTGCACTTACCAAAGTTTTTTTCTTCATTTTGTTGTTGTTGTCCAAAAAATATACATATATGCACATGTACATACATACATATTTATTTAGAAAATATTTCGGACTTGAATTTTGTATAGCTCGTGTTGTTGTTGCTTTTATAGATTTTTATTGTTCCCTTACACAAAATCCAGTTCTAGACCGGTCTCTATATCAACAGCAACCGCATCAGCATTTGATACTGGCCCACATTCGGCTACTTTAACAACATCATCGTCTTCGGTTTTAAGTTTTTTCATTTTGGACTTATCTTTCGCTGTGGCAAAGGCGACCAAAAGACCCAGCCCACTACCACGCCGAGACGATTGTCCTAACTGTTCGAATCAGGAATCTACCAAGACGTGCCATCGTGCCAAAAGCTCACCTTTAGTCATGTCGCGCATATCAACCCAATGTGCCACTTCTTCGGGTCCAGATGAGTTTAAGCCCAGACTAAACCAACCGACCATTTCATTTTTCTTCATATTACGCTTGGCGTAAACAGAAACCATTAGCGTAACATCGTTAAGCTGGAACAAGGCCACCTTTTTCGAAAATTAAGCAATAAGTAAAATAGTTAGAAACCTGCAATTGACGTTCTCAAAAATTAATAAATTTGTTAAATATTTGATACATAAACTCTCTGAATGTCAGTTTGTAAATCGCGAAATTTTAAGTCAATCCTTTTATTGTTACACTAATATAACCAACGGCCGACACAATAGATCGTATTCTAGATGTAAATAATTGTTTTGCATATAGAATACGGATGTAATCATAAGCAATTTTTTAAAAAACAGTCATGCATGAAATCGAATATATTAAAAAGAAAACGGAACAGTTAAATGAAAAAAAATAAAACACAATAAAATTGGTTGAATAATGTGGTCATAAAGTCGATCAGAAGATATGGTCTTACCTATTAATTATATACCTTCCTCTTTTCTTGAAAGCTAATGTTTATTTATGTTATTTTTGGATTTTTAAAGCTTAAAAGCTTTTATTCAGACTTAAGCTCGAAGTTGAAATTTACCAAAAATACAACATTTACTTGATTTTAAATCAAAAAGTTTATAGAAAAATTCTGAAAGTTTTTATGTATTTCGGATCGAAAGACCATATTCGGGAAACACAAGGCCCAAGCATCATACATATATGCAATATGATCGAAATATATATGTAATATGATATGTACAGAACGCAAAACCTTTCTGTCTAATTTTTTGGCAGGTCTCTAAAATAACTCTTGCATTACATTTTAATGTAATGCTGCTGTTTTTATAATCCATATAAAGTCTAGCAGCCATGTCACAGATCTACGGATCTCAATTCCGATCGAAAATGGTTTTAATTTCGAAATAATAATCAAAACACTTACACGCAATTCACACGATGACTTTTGCGACGTCGCTTTTTTGACGTCTCCTTTGCTTGTAGGTGAACGGTGTAGGGAGAAATGAGGGGTAAACAAAAAGAAACGATTTGTGTTTTTCAAGTCTTTTCTCTATTTCTCTTTGTTACTTTTCATTATTATTGTTAATTTTCTTATTTTTCTTTGTTACTTGTCATTAAACAAAACAAAATTGGGAAAAAAAAGACATGCAACTAAAAGACATCGTATGAACGCACAAAGTTTTTGGTAGCAACTTCAAAAGGGAACGTCGCAAAAGTCATCGTGTGAATTGGGTGTTAAAATTCAAAATGGAATTGATAATGAATATTTCTACTTACTTTATTTCTAGTAAACACTACAAAACGTGCCTACTTTTAGAAGCGTCAGCTATAGTATTATGTTTTTCCATAAGCTTTGCATGTTAATAGAAAAGCTCAATGTGAGCTTTTGCTGGTAACAATAATTTCAGCAAACGCCGATGGGTATAAAAAACTTTATCACTGTATGACCGAAATACGAAATAAACGGAATCTGAAGACCTTAAATCAAAAACAATCAAATAGAAGTACGAAAAACATTCCAATTGGAATGTGTGACTTGGCAGCATCTATGTATATCAAAACCAAGAATTGCAAAACCCAAATTAAACTAAACCGGTTTTCATTTGTGAAAACTGCTACCTTAAAAATGTTTTCGTAAAAACCGATTTTTCAAATTAGTAAACAAAACCTATTAAAAAACAAAGGAAATTCCCGGTCCATTATATATTTTTAGGTTTATGTTAATTTTAAGTGTTACGACCGCTTTCTTATAAAACAAATTATAGTAAATCCACTTACCTGAAATACAAATGTCTCTTTAAACAGAGGATTTGGTTGACCACGTCTCGTTGAGGTTTTTGCTCTCGAGATCTCTTGTCCTATACTACTAACTAAACATAACTTAACATACGTATCCGGTGCTTTGTTTAAATTTAAACTGCGAAAATGACTGCCTTTAACAATTTCAACAGTTAAACGTCCTGTGGTACCGTTATAACCTAAACCTAAAAGTAGCTCGGGTACACCTCCATGTTGCATTGAATTGGTCGAGCCGGCACTATCAGAGCGGGCTAAACTTAAAAGATCGCTAGATGATCCCAAAATCTTAAAAAAGAGAAGCAAGACAAAAGTAAATAAATATAATTTTTAATTAAAAATAAATTAATTTATTCAGTTGATCAACCAGTAAAATTTAAGTAATAAATAATGGTTGAAAATCGTATTCATAACATACCGATGACGTATTTCTTGGCTCCAACGGCAACCATAGATTTGTTTCCAATTCTAAATCTATAGTAGCAAAGCTTACATAAGCCTCGCCAATCAGTCGTTCTTTGCGTAAACGCTCGCAACCATACAGTCGCACACGTAAACCCATATTGTTAACTTCTTCCGGTGTAACACGATGCAGCAGAAAGCTTTCCATATATTGAGGGCTTTCTCCCGAACGTATTTTGGTCTTGTGTTTTTGTTTCTTATTCGGTAACATTAAAAGACGTACTTGAGTGTGTGTTTGTTGGCCACTGCCCATAGTGGGCAAACCACGTGCTTGCAAAACGTGAACGGTCATCTTACGCATTGGAGCATCGTAAAGAAGAGAGATTTCAATACTGCCCGATTTACCATAACACTGTGTTTGCATGGAAATATCGTCAGACTTAATGGATCGTAAGTCGCTAGTATCAAATAGTGGTTCCTGCACAAAAGAAAATTAATAAATTAAAATCATAAATTTCCCAATAAAAATGTACTCCATACATCTTCATTGTTGTTGTTGTTGTTGTTGTTGTTGCACTGAATATTGGGCACATCTTCTAAGCTATCTTGCCGTCGAGACGTATTAATAGTTTTTGGTGGGGTTTGAACTTTCTGATATTTTGTCGTTTTAGTTATATCAGAATTCACATCTATTCGTGATTCCTTAATAGATGCACTATTTGAAATATCGGAAGATTTGCTAATAGAATGATGTCGCTCTGTAAATAAAAATAAAATAATTGATAACTATTTTTACTCGTATGGTAGGCCAATTCAAAAATCTACCTTTCTTTTCGTCCGTTATTATACCCGTATGGCTATCGATCGAAGCTGCAACAGAATCGTTAGAGCTACACTCGCTATGTGATGAAGGTATTCCCACTTTACCACGCTCCGCAATAGCTAGAGGATCTCTCGATGAATCACGTGGTGCTACAGTTACTTTTTGCAAATCACTATTAAAATAGCTGAAATTTTGTGATAAAGGATTCACTTGGTTTATGCCATAGTTAGTGTATGATCCATTGCCATTATTTAAAGCGATTCGTGCCTGCTGTAATCGTAATCTTCTTAAAATATCCTCCTCAGAATCTGAACTTGTATTATCATAACGTCTCTTTCGTGCTACATAAATACGATTTTTAATTATTCTATTGGCTAAAAAAGTTATCCTTATCTTGCACTTACATAACTTCTGTACACATTTTGATGCCAAATGTTTCTCATCACAACAGTGTAGTCCTCGTCGAGTATGAAAGCACCATTTCCGATTCACATATAGAAAAAATAATAGCATTAACGCTATCACACCAAATAGAGCTGACAACACTGTGGTAATCTCAACGGTTCCTGTTAATTGAAAAAAAAAAATCAATATTTATACATTAACTAGCTGATCCCGGTGTACTTCGCTACCCCCCTCGTTATAAAATAAAATTAAAAGTATTTATATATCCTATTGTTACGATCGGTCCAGTAGTTAAGACTATATTACGATTTTTAATTTTCCTAAAAAGGAGCGTGGTCCCATCCACTTTTCTCCCGGTACGTATTCCAAATTATGCCAATACCATATGTACCAAATATCATCTACGTAGGTCAAAAAATGCCCAAAATATGGCGATTTAAATTTTTGGGTTATATGGGTGGTGCCACGCTTCTTTGTCCAATCCCGCCCATATTTGCAGCAGCACTAAAAAAATGCACACCAAAACCGACGTACCAAATTTTGTTCAAATACCGTTATCAGGAGCAGAAATAATAGATTTTTAATTTGTGGTTTGTATGAGAGGTACCACGCCCCTTTGTCCTATCCCGCCTATATTTGCAACAGCACTAAAAAAATGCTCACTGAACCGACGTACTAAATTTTGTTCAAACACCGTTATCAGGAACAGAAATAATAGATTTTTAATTTGTGGTTTGTATGAGAGGAACCACGCCCCTTTGTCCAATCCCGCCCATATTTGTAGCAACACTTAAGAAATGCACACCAAACCGACATACCAAATTTTGTTCAAATACCGTTATCAGGAACAGAAATAATAGATTTTTAATTTGTGGTTTGTATGAGAGGAACCACGCCCCTTTGTCCAATCCCGCCCATATTTGTAGCAACACTTAAGAAATGCACACCAAACCGACATACCAAATTTTGTTCAAATACCGTTATCAGGAACAGAAATAATAGATTTTTAATTTGTGGTTTGTATGAGAGGTACCACGCCCCTTTGTCGAATCCCGCCCATATTTGCAGCAGCACTTAAGAAATGCACACCAAACTGACATACCAAATGTTGTTCAAATACCGTTATCAGGAGCAGAAATAATAGATTTTTAATTTGTGAATTGTATGAGAGGTACCACGCCCCTTTGTCCAATCACGCCCATATTTGCAGCAGCACTTAAAAAATGCACACCAAACCGACGTACTAAATTTTGTTCAAACACCGTTATCAGGAACAGAAATAATAGATTTTTAATTTGTGGTTTGTATGAGAGGAACCACGCCCCTTTGTCCAATCCCGCCCATATTTGTAGCAGCACTTAAGAAATGCACACCAAACCGACATACCAAATTTTGTTCAAATACCGTTATCAGGAACAGAAATAATAGATTTTTAATTTG
Organism: Lypha dubia; assembly: GCA_947311025.1. Classification (NCBI taxonomy): domain Eukaryota; kingdom Metazoa; phylum Arthropoda; class Insecta; order Diptera; family Tachinidae; genus Lypha; species Lypha dubia. Next base: position 51,370,162 of record OX371260.1, on the reverse strand, counting down.
TGGTTTGTATGAGAGGTACCACGCCCCTTTGTCGAATCCCGCCCATATTTGCAGCAGCACTTAAGAAATGCACACCAAACTGACATACCAAATGTTGTTCAAATACCGTTATCAGGAGCAGAAATAATAGATTTTTAATTTGTGAATTGTATGAGAGGTACCACGCCCCTTTGTCCAATCCCGCCCATATTTGCAGCACCATTAAAAAAATGCACACCAAACCGACGTACCAAATTTTGTTCAAATACCGTATTTAGGAGCAGAAATAATAGATTTTTAATATGTGGTTTGTATGGGAGGTACCACGCCCCTTTGTCCAATCGGACCGAATTGTAAATCTAAACCACCCGGGCGCCACCCAAACGCCTACAAAAAAATTTATGCAAATCGGTCCAGTCAGCTGAAGTTTGTTTAAAGGTTTTTTTAGTCTTATTAACGAATTTCAAAAATATGGAAGAAAAGCATATTCTACACTTAAAATTAGCTCAATAAAGGCAAAAACTCACAAAATCCTGCAACTAACTTAATTTAGTGCTCATTTTCGCAAAATATTTGCTCAAAAGTTAGCAAATATTTTTTCCATCGGATTGAGTAAAAAGATAAAATTGTTTTACTTCGCTTCCAGAATCGATTTCTTCGAAATTGGTTTTGGCGATATATGGACCGATTTCCCAATTCTCATTTTTTTCTAACTTTTTTTATCATCAGATTTACTCTGTATTCCCAAAAATTGTTTTACTTTGCTTCCAGGGCCAATTATATCGAAAATCGGTTTTGGCTATATCTCGGCTATATATGGACCGATTTCCCAAATTTTTTTTTTTTTTTTTTGGTTGAATGACCTATTTCTATTATCAGATTTACTTTTTATCACCAAAAATTGTTTTACTTTGCTTCCAGGGCCAATTATATCGAAAATCGGTTTTGGCTATATCTCGGCTTTATATGGACCGATATCGGGAAAATTTTTTTTTTGCCTTCAAATCTCCATAAGAAGTGATATTACCAACTTTGGCGCAAAAAAAAATTTATCAAAAAAATGCATAATTTTGACCCCAAAAAACCGGTTTTTTGGATATATCTCCGCTACCCGTGAACCGATATTGCTGAATTTCAATAGCCACATGACCGATATTTATAATAGATTGGCGAAAAAAAAAAAGTTTCTAAGTCAAGCAGTTTTCAGTGTGTAGAAGTTTATCTACAGCGCCACCTAGCGGAGAGTTACGGAAAAATTGATAGTCCAAAAATTTATTCTATGAAAAATTACTTATACATGCCAAGTTTCAACACGATCGGATGAGCAATGTAGGAGTTTATCGCTTACCAACCAACCAACCAACAAACATTCATTTTTATATATATAGATTTGCCAATTGGTGTTCTTATTAATTTAGATGTCGAAATTTAATAGGAATTACTCCTAGAATATAAAACATTTTCCAGCGAAATCTTGAAGTTGTAGGGGAAGGGAAATGGGTACATCCCATACTAAGCAACATTATATATATTCACATATCTATGAAACTAAAACAAGTGAAAAGAGGTGAGAAATGGATATCCATAAAAATCTATATATTGAATATATAAAAATAAGTTGCATTGTGTTAGTAATTGATATTCTCTGCAATGCGTGAACCGAATTCGATTTTTAGGGTTTGTTCGTATGGTCGTGTAGATGGTTTATGTGATGTTTCAAACGGGCACTTTTTACCTGGCGGGACTAGGGTGCCCCTTCTTTGTATGGGGCACTTCGAGTATAGCTAGAAAGCTTAAATTCTGTACATAGGTAGGTCGCAATGAGCAATAAACGAAAATGATTTTCAAACGGGCACTTTTCATCTAGGGGACTAGGATGCCCCTTATTTATATGGGACAATTCCAGTATAGCTAGAAAGCTGAAATTTGCTACACAGGTAGGTCCCGATGTGCAATTAACGAAAATGATTTTCAAACGGGCACTTTTTACCTGGGGGACTAGGGTGCCCCTTCTTTGTATGGGACACTTCCAGTGTAGCTAGACAGCTTCACATTAAATAACCTGACCGTTAACTGTTAAAAAACCAAAATTATATATACATATAAATATTTATACAAAAACAACTTAGAAAAAAGGAGTGATATCCGCACAAAAACATAAATGTAAAAAAAACGTATTATAATAGTTTAATTTTATATGTCAACAGTATCAAAATTGTATGCATAAGCAAAGAGTTAGCTCTTCGTACTGATGTAGTAAGAATTTTGTCAATAAAGTCACTATTTTTGTTCGTGAAATTCGTGATGTGCTTTGATTAGGTAAATCGAAATTAAATAAAAGCAAATAGCCTCCGTGCGAAGCCGGTGCGTTCAGTTAGTTATTTATAAAAATCCACATATCATAGAAACTAAAATAATGACTGTCTTCAAATTCTATGATATAATTTTCCTTCAAACAGAGTCTTAAGTATGATCAAAACGGAAACTATTAAATAAACTTTTAAAATAGACAGTGGGTAGAGTGTGTCGGTGTCATTTCCTAAGTTCTGGTCCGACAAAAAAATAATATTCGTGGAAATGCACCACCTTAATGTACAAACACATGCAGACATGTAATTATAATCACTTTGACTCATTTAAACGTTTGCCGCCGGCATACATATGCAAACATATGTATGTGCTTATGTACGTATGTATGTATGTGTGTGTAAAATAAGGAATTTAACATGACTCATTTTTACAATGAATTGTAATAAAACCGTAAGATGTCTTTAATTGTCCTCAATTATTAATGAACTTGAAATAAAACTGTTTTTCGTTTAATATTTTCAACCTCATGTATTTTCTGATGTTGTTCTGATTTCATAAAACCTTGAGAGGTTATTTGTTATTTATTGTTGTGGGATTGTTAATGGCATTAATGCACGCTTTTAGCTGTTAATGAATTTCTAGGCATTTAAACCGAATGAAAATAAGTGGTAGAATGAAAAAAACAAAAGAAAATTCTTTGATTAATCGTTGCGCCATGCCGTGCACTTCATGTGTCAAGTTTTAACAATTTTGGCTTGAGAAATGGAATATGAACAAAGAAAATGGTTAAAGAATTTTTGTTTAGTCGTGTCTAACATAAGGATTAAACTAAAAATATATTATCCCAATTTCTCAAAACTGCAAGTTGCAAATATACAAGTAAAATACCAACAAAACAACAAGACTTTTACAAAATTTATTCTAACTATTTTGGATATTTTACTTGTAGACTTGAAAACTTGTAAAATTGGTAAATTAGCCCCAGATAGATTTATCCGAACATCCACATTTTTCAAAACTATACAAATGTTTTTATTTTCTGGTATATCACTACGTATACGTTATATGGAAATTTAATACATTTCGAAATTACTTATACGCGCAGCGTAACAAAATAGAATTGAATAGATTCGTTCATGTTGTTAACAAAAGTAATTTCATGACCTTCTAGATTTTCCATTCTAATAAAAAATAATTTAATTTAAAAAAATTAAATTTTAGAAAACCAACTTAAGCCTGACAAATTAAAATTTCTTTGATTGAACATCACTCAGTTTGACTAAAAATTCATAACTTTCGAGTCAATTTGTCAACAATAATAGACCTCGTTGAACCGTAATATAATTTTGGTCGATTTTTTGGCAGTTTTAGAATTTGTTTTTGTTTTAAATGTGATTGTACGAAAAAAAAATTTCTTTCGACGGGCGGCCGGAGTCAGATTTTTTTTTTCAAAACTATTATGGAATTCATATGTATTTACAGGGCTGGGCAGTATTTAAAATACAAAATTCGTATTTGTATTTTAAGAAGTATTTTGTATTTTGTATTTTAAATACCGCACACCATGTATTTTGCCCAACTATCTATATGTACAAATGTTGTTATTTCGCACAACAATAATGGGCCTGTTTCACACTGTCGACAAGTCGATGTCGTTCTCTTATTTATGTTGAAAACAAAAACAAAATATTTAAATTTAAATAAAAAAAAATAAAAGAAACCAAAATTTTGTCTCGGAATTGAAATGTTAATTAATTTGAAATGTTAATTATTCCTGGCTTGAATTTGTAAAATCAATTTAAATTTTTTTAAATTAAATTATTTTTTCTCTTAAGATTGAAATAATTGAAAAAAAAAAATATTTACTGTACGGAAGATGGTTGAACTGTTATTATGATCTTTTAAGATCAACCACGATGTCACCTGAATTGTTTTCCGCTTAGACGTCAAGGCAAACCATGACAGCTAAAACCAAATATTTTTCTTGTCTTATTAAATTGGGGTTTTTACAGTCATTATTGGCGTTGAGGCCTATGCGGACATGAATCCAGACTCTTAGCATATTTCTTAAATGTATACTGCCCCCAATTCAACTTAATGAAAAAAAATCACATCTTGGGATGTGAAAAAATGTATTGAAAAGTTTCATGTGACATCCGAGGAAGAAACTTGGGTATGAACACATCGTCGGGTTGCTGTATCGACGGTGAAGTAAAACAATTCATAAAATGTCTGCTCCCACAGCTTAAGAAATTTAATGCGTCTACTTAATACCAGAGACGCTGCAACACTGCTCTAAAAATAAAAAAAAACCGGGCTATATCAAAGCTGTAAAAGAATTAAGACTTATTCTACACTTTCACCATCTGTCTTCTCTAGCCTATACCTTTCTCCCTAGTTCTGGCACAATGCCTGTCATAGGCAGATGTCATCCTCGAAGTGCTAGCCCTACTGCTATTTGTGTAATTTTGGCTGGGAAGCAGAATGAACTATTTTCGCTTTTAATTCACGCAAGCAATCTAAAAAACATAAAATTACGAAACTGCAGTGAAGCAGAATAGATTTAAAAAAAAGGTGCATATGTATGTATGTTGGTACATAGAGTCCACCCTGTTGCTATATGTAGTGGTCCTATCGAACCAAGTAAAAGACAGCCTTTAAATTAATTTAAGAAGGTTTATGTTCTTATACTTATTTCGTTGAATATTTCCGCAGTCCATCCATAATTGTTTAGCAATTTTTTCCCAAACCGAACAAATAATAATAAAGTTTGCAATAATTTAATAATTTTTCCTGTAGATCCATATATCTCTTTTTTCCATTAACATCTTTGGACTTGTTTCAATTTTTCGCGATATCATTACATACTTTTATTTTGTGTTTGAATGTATATATGTATGTAAATTAAATTAAGTTTACTCACCATTTAATGAATAACTTTCCACATTCGAAGTAACTATCATTTCCAAAACTGTATTTTAAAAACAGTTTACAAGTAATAGTATATCCTTAAGTTCAACCCTGCAATAAATTTATTAGAAAGTGAAATGTGTGTAATAAATATATTAACTTTTCTCATGAATTTATGAACTTGTGCATATGTACAGTGGTTGTCAAAACATTTTGAACTGAAATTATACTGCTATCAAGTTCGAAAATGGCAGCCTGAAAAATATAATAAATCAGCGCTACCGTACGATTTTTTCAAAAAGTTCCAAAATAGGGGATATTTACGAAAAAAGTGGCACCAAAAAGTGGATTTGACAAAAAAAAAGTGGCATTTCTTTTAAACTCAAATTCAGTATAACAAATTATATTTTCTCACCTATTTTGTTAAATTTATTTTATAAAAAATATTATTTTAAAACATAATTTCTCAAGTATCTACTCGAATAAAATGTTAATATTTGACAAGCAATTTTTATTAAACATTTTCTTTAATGTCTCACTAGATAAAAATATTTAAACTCGTTTTCTAACAAACTTCTTTCTTCTTTTTATTTGTATATTATTGTTGTAGCAGGAGTTGGGGATCCCAATCCTATATTCGTTGATCCATTTTTTTCAAAAGTCAAAAATCGAAGAACACACACAAACGTGACTAACCTTTTCAGTTGTCAACAACAAAATACTAATCCAAATGGGCTGATAATGCCAACATATGACTAACACATGTGTACCAACATAACAAAAAAAGACATGTGGCACTCGGGGACTGCCGCGGTAAAGCTATTGCATAGCATTTTTTATCAACATATGCAATTATATTATTACGTTTTGTTTAATAACTATGTTGTTATTCTGGCAATACTGTATGTTAATGAAATCAAAATCAATAGCATACTTTAGGGGTTAACATACATTTGGCGATTTAAATACTTAAAAAAACAAAAGACTTAAGCAACAAACTTAGTGTCAGGTTTTTTCGTTTCAAAAACAATAGACTTAAGAAACAATCGTTTCAAAATTTCTTGATTCGGTCGCCTCAAAGACGGCGATAGAAGCTATGCAATAGCTAAAATAATTTCGATAATCGAACAAACCTCTTACATATGTATGTGTGTATACAAATTTCGTAAAAGTTCTTCGCTTGGAAAAAAGTAAATGGTATCAAAAAAGTAACAAGAATTACAAAAAGTATCACACTTGGGCGCATTTTGTATCCAGTCATTCGAAAAAGTGGCAAATTGCTACTTTACCACTGAACAGGTAGAATTTCACACAAAGTGTTGCCGAAACTGCCGAGAGGAAGGCGTATTTTTCAAATGTATTTTTTGTTAAAAAAAAAGGTTTTTGAAAGATTGACTTATTTTTGTTTTATTTTTGCTCATGCTGCAACGTTTTATTTTCCTTCTGCTGCCACCTTGTTTAATATGCAAACGTTTTAAATTTCTTTTAATAAAATTAAAATTTTGAGTATGAAATCGTCAAATATATAATATTTTTATCGACAACTTTCGATTCTTAGAGTTATGAAAACATGGCTAAAATATATTTTTAGAAAGGATAAGCTGGCAACGATGGATGCACCATAGAAATTAGATTACATGCTATTACAAATTTTTCTTTCTAGAAATTGCAATAAGGACCTTCATAACAAAAACAAATAAACAAATATTAAATCCCATCAGTCTTCAAACTTTTTTCGACCACTATTGTAAAGTACATACATACATACATATACGAGTTCATACACATAAATAAGCGAACAATTTTCGGATATAACAAGAAAACAAAAATGCGGCGTACTAAAAATCAAAACAAACAAATAATAATCACAACACAAACATTATTGAAAAGTGAAAACAAATGCATACCTAAAAGCTTTTAATATGAGAAACTTAATATAAAACAAGAAAGAGAAAGTGAAAAAGGATAAGAATGAGAATGGAGGACAAAATCGATTTTTCACACACTTTCATTGGGTATTTTAAATTTTTTTATGACAAACTTGGTATAATATGTACCTTGTTGAAGCATACAAATCAGTTATTTTGTTTAACAAATACTAGATTTTTAATTTATTTTTTAATACTTTTTTTGCTTAAATTCCTACACTTTATTTAATTACTAAAAGAAATATTTTATTTTATGTTTGTTAATCTACTAATCTGGATTTAGGTGTTTAAAACTTTCACTTTTTGCACGTAACATTTGTTATGTTTTAAAGTGACTTACATATTTATTTTTATAATATTTTTATTCTTACAAATTTCTTTAAATATTAATAGTAGCCAGCTTTTAAAAAACTTAATAAATATTTTCATATTAATAAACTAAAACGTTTCTGTATAAATTTTGTTAATGTTTTTTTTTTTTTTATTATTTCATTATTGTGAACCGTACGCTAAAATATTGTATCTACGTGTAACTCAATAAGTGTCATACAAGTCCTTTATTATCTTTTGCATCATGGAAATTAAAGCTTTTTACAAAAAAATATATAAAAAGCTTTAACTTGGGAGAAAGTAATGTCAAATGTTGACACAATTCAAAAGACAACTGTTGCTTTGTGGTGTTAAGGGCATGTATTTGAAATGAAGCACTTTGATACAAACTTGGAAATTGTATGTACATACGCACTATTTGTAAATACTTACATACATATGTATGTATATACATACATACATACATCAATACATAAAACAAAAGTTGGTTAAGCCAATTACTCCAAAAGGCCTGTATTTTTGGTCTAAATTTTTAACAATGTAATAAGAGTCCAATTGCTATGGGGTGGGGTCGGATTGCGTTTTCACACCAATAAGAAAATGGTAAAATATTTTATTATTTGAGCCGTTTATTTTGAAAGTGGCATAAGTCACTTTTTAAAAAAAATCGAGTTAATGGCAACACTAAGTAAAATTGAACGGTATCTTTTCATTTGTAAAAAAATTTGCAATCAACAAAAAAATGACTTATGCCACTTTCAAATAAACAGCTCATTTAAGAGTCCATAGAAGTTTACATTAAGACTCGATGATATCTTTATCTTAATATGGAGTATATTAAATTAATTTATTTAATTGAAATTTAGTATAGTAATAGCTATACCCGGTGTGCTTTGCTAGCCCCCATTTTAATCAAATAAAATAATGCTTGAGAAGTATAAATTATTGATTCTAATAAATTAGATAAATAAAAACATAATTGGGTTACTAAGAAAAATAAAAAAATATAATACAAGTCGGTTCAGCCGACATAAATGAGCATGGTCAATTTTTCTTTCCGTAAAAACCTAAGTTCAGTTATGAACTAACACCCCAATGAAATGCAGAAAATCTGGGGACTTAAATTATTTGGACAACTGTTGGGCGCCAGCACTTTTTTCTCCATGTTGGTTCTTACAGCGGTTGAAGCTTACTAACAGGTTTTTGCATCCAGGCCCCTCGGCGGGGCTAAAGGTAACTCTTCTCCATAGAATTTCGAGCAACGTCGCCGTTTAATAATATTACATATTTTGAAAATGCACTATTTGATGTAAATAGTTTTTTGTGGTATTTACACTATTTTTGGGGCCATTTTTCATTTTTTGTTAAACTTTTTACATTGAAAACAACAATAATTATTTTTGGGGCCATTTTTTCTATTGTGGGGCCATTTTTCATTTTTGGTTTGGGGCCATTTTTCATTTTTCAGTTTGGGGCCATTTTTTATTTTTTTAGTTTGAGGCCATTTATCATTGGGGCCATTTATCATGGAGCCAATTTTTCTATAAAAATTAAATATATTGCTTTTTTATTAAATTTATTTTGTTTTTCTTTACGTTTTGATGTTTTAATAAATAAAATATGTGAAGTAAATTATATATTTTGGTTTTTTTTTTTAAGTGTAAACTTCTTTTAGCGCGGTACGCATATTTTTAGATGAGACCAAATCTCTGAACTCGCGACACCGTGATGAGACGCTAAATAAAAACGATACCGTATTCAGTGTTGGCAATAGAATTTGAAGGTTGCCACGGCAATAATTGCCCAACTTATTGCTTGTGTGGTCGGCCTGTAATATAAGCAACAACGTCGGAAGAATTAAGACGTCAAATTGCTAGTGTTCAAATATGCATCTGTAGGTAGGGAAATCGTAGATATCTTAGAACACAGATTTGAAAATTTTACCGAAGAATGTTGTGTATTATTTGTATTGTAAAATTGAATAACGGGCTTAATATAAAAATAAATTCACTATTGGCAATGGTATGCATGTCGATTTTAAAAATTATTCACGTTTTTAGTGGGTTGCATTTATTGATACGTTTGTGTTTTTATTTTTTTATTCTATTTGCTCAAAAAAATAATTTTCATAGAAATAACAATTGCATTTGAGAGCTAGTGTTAAAAGATTATTGCTCAGCAAGGTGTTCTAACATATGTTGCTAAATATATTTTCAAACACATATTCGTTTGGTGTACACGTTAATATCTTTGCCTTTACACACAATTTGTTACCTACGTGGCGACCTATGGTTAAAACCATATACTAATATATTCTGTGGTTAAAACTGTGTGCTTTATTTGTGACCAACCTAATGACGCTTAAAATAATAAAAAAGTTTTAAACTGGTTAAACGTGTTTAACTTCTTCCTTGGACTTGTGATATGTTCTCTATATCTGTTGCAATTAGGGGCTTCGTAATAAAAATTATTCTATGTGTAAAGTTCATTGAGTACTTTTACGATGCAACACTGCTTCGCTATATATCTCTACAAATATTTTAGCGGGCTGTCAAAATTTAATTTTCGTCCACAGTCAAACACGCGTCTTCCCGTTGACATACATAGGCTTTTTATCTCTTTTGCTTTGTGGTATTCGTTGTATTTTGTGCTCGTAAGTTGTGGAAATTTTTTATTAAACGTGAACGGATTATATCTTTTTCCGCAATTAAAACAAAATTTATAAACGTAAAATTCAAAACAAATTTTAGTAATTCTTGAAGATAACAAAATGTTTTGGGGTAAGCTAATAATACGATTTGTTGAAACTCGAGTCCACCCTACCACGTGTTGAACACACGTTGATGATAATGTCTACTGTCAATTATTAATAGTTTAAATACATATATTTAGGTCTAAATTTAAAACCTAACCGTAAATATTCACAAACAACAGAGAAGTCGTTCCATATATCACAAGCTGCTTTAGATTCTGACTCTTCCCACGGTGGCCAGACACAAATCTTTATTAGCAGTGAAAACCAAAGGTTTTTGATATGCACTTTGCGCAAAGATGTGTGCGAGCAAGTTATGTTGGATTTAAACTTTGCCACCGGAAATGAAATATGTTTCCAAAGCATTGGTAAGTGAAAAATTTGTTAGTCAGTATATCTTTTTAGGTTCGGTAATGTTATAATTTTATTATAAAGGTAGTGGCAACGTCACTCTGGCAGGCTATGTTATGGAAGATATGGGTGATTTCATGAATGGTGATGAAGAAGAAGAAGATGAATCTGCCTCTGAAACGGAAGAAATTGATTTACGTAATGCACTAAATGCTAAGAAGGCTATTAAAACTAAGGCTGAGAAAGCTAAACTCAGCGCAAAAGCCGCCAAGAAAACTGTCGATGAAGAGGATGAAGATGACAGCGCCTCTGAATTAAAAGAAGAAAATGATGATTATGATGATGAGGACGAAGAAGGCGAGGAAGATGAAAATGATGATGAGGAGGAAGATGAAAATGATGATGATGAGGAGGATGATGATGAAGACGAAGAGGATGATGATGAGGAAGACGAAGAAGTTCAGCAACCTAAAGCTAAACAGCCCAAACTAGACAAGACAGAAAAACAGCAAAACGGTGTAGCCAAACAAAAGGAGCAACAAGCGGAAAAAAAGTCCAAGAAAGAATTAAAAAAAGAAAAGCAGCAACATCAACAACAGAAGGAACAAAAACCACAAGATAAAAATCAAAAATCTGGCGGTGATCGCGTGTTGTCAGGTGGTGTGAAAATTGTTGACCTACGCGTTGGTAGTGGACCAGAGGCCAAGCCTGGAAAACGTACACAAGTTTATTATGAAGGTCGTTTACTGTCGAATAACAAAGTTTTCGATAGTTTAAAGTCTGGAGCCGGATTTAAATTTAGCTTAGGCCGCGGTGAAGTTATTAAAGGTTGGGATGTTGGTGTCGTTGGCATGAAAGTAGGCGGAAAACGTCGTATTACTTGTCCTCCTCACATGGGATATGGCTCACGTGGATCACCACCATCCATTCCACCAAATAGCACTTTAGTTTTTGAAGTTGAACTTAAAGGTGTCAACTAAAGTTTTATAAAATCCTTCAAAATAATCTTTGTTTTTTTTAAATAAACTATTTCTAAGTAATTCCGTAGTGAGTTTATATATAAAATCAACCATCGACTTTAGATTTTGGTGTTGAAGTTAAAGGTGTCAACTAAAAGTTTGTACAATACTTCAAAATAATTTTCTGTGTTTATAAAATAAAGTATCTATATCTAAGAAATTCCATATTGATTTGATATATAAAACAAAAAATCCACTTGAAAAATGTTCAAGCATCCAAGTTTATTGTAGTTTTAATGTATTCAATATTTTTTTATATACTACAGAAAGTGTTATTATGCATTTTCCATCGAAAACGGGCGAATGCCTAAATTCACCCTGAAGTATCTTTTTGTATTTGAATACCGCTTGGAAAATTCTGTTTTTGACTCGTTAGTTTCACTTGAAGTGTTCTTATTTTTAAGTTTTGTCTTAATAGTTTTTTTAATTATTCACTTAAATAAATTCATATCCTATTCGAAGATTAAATGTATTTAACAGGATAGATAATTATTAACTTTTAAACTTGATATGGTATGGTAAGTTTTTTTAATTATCTATTCCTCAGGTTCAAGCATAAGGCTTAAATCTAGTGTCTATGCAGAAAATCTATTCTATACACCGCCGTGTCGGGATATACCATGGTGGAGAAAATCATTAAGCCCGGCTATGTAGAAAATCTAAAAAAAATCTAAAATTTTTGGCAGTTAAAAAATTTAAGTTAAGTGCCATTTTGACTTAGCTGCCACAAAATGCGTGCACAACACGGTGTGGCAGTTAAGTCCAAACTACTGTAGATCTAGTCAAAAGCTTTCAAATGATACCAAAATTTTCCTTATACGTTAAGAAATGCAAAGGGAAATCGCAAATATATATAAAAACTTCAGAGGCCAATAACTCTAAAACTATACGTTTCCGAGAAAGTTACCACATTAAATTTTCGTCTTATTTCTCGATTTTCTATCGCCCTATGTAATTTTTTTTTTCATTTGGAACTGCGTCACTAAACTAGATTTGTTCCAAGCATAATACAAATATGCAATAGTACAAACTCATTAATATGTATTAAAACGTAGTGATGTGTTGTATGGAAACTCATATATAAAGCTTGTGATCAAGCGGCGAAAGTGCGCGAATATAATCAGTTGTTCTCTCCTTGTATGAATTCGCTTTGTTCAATTCCTTGGAGAAAAATGGCTCCAAATTAAGTGGCAAAATTCACCATATTTTATTTAACCACAATGACCATGATGTTTTTGAAAACAAAATTTTTAGTTAAAGGCTACACATAGAGTATATCGCACTTGTTCCTCACAATTTTCACTTTTTGCAAAAAACCAAACCACAGTGGTCATATCTACCCACTGTACAAATTTTACACCATTTTCTCCACTCTTTCACCAAAAAAATACAGTTGTATCTCTCTTTGTGATAGAAGAGTAGTAATAAAAAAAAAGTTTTTGGCCTCTACTGAAAATTAATGAATTTTGAGTTGTTATGCTTTTGAGGAACAAGTGCGATATAGTCACAAAATAATTTCTGATATAATTTATAAGTTGAATACGTAACTTGTTAGCCACTGTTTCTTACGTTGCATTTACACAACGTTATTGCATAACTAATGTCAGAATTTCCGTGCTGCCAAACGTAGGTGAAGTAATATGGAAAACATAATTAGGATTTTATATCCAGAAACATTTTTTAATTGAAATAAGCATTTTCCTCAATGTACATATACTTCACTTTAAAATTTATTGGAACAAATTTGATTTTATTTATTTAATTGATAATTAACTTATAGTTGAATATGTAGGTTAAAAACACTGTCTAAGAAGTTAATTCGCCTTGCAGGGGAGTTTATTTTGGGCATGAGGGTTTTAAAACAATCGTCTGGCCATACTGACTGCTTCCCAATAGGAAAACAAATTTAATAAGGATCACAAATTTGGTTTTGTGGTAAAGTTTTTTTGATAAAAATGTTGAAAAATTTATGTATAAAACAAACAAATTTATTAAAAACATGTGCAACATTGCAGCAACAAATAAGAGTAAGTATTAAATATTAAAAACTGTAACAAAAAGCCTAAAAGTTCCTCTTCTCATTTGTATAGACAACGTTTATATTGAAACGAAAATATGATCCACCTCTTCATAAGATCAATCAAAAGCCTAAGAAAATGCGTGGAAGACATCACATATATGAACTGGTCGAAGATACATGTGTAACAAAGAAAAAGGACATTGAAGTTGTTCTCAAAACATTTGTGGAAGGTGTCGGTGGCAAAGGAGATGTCATATCTGTCAAACCTAACTTTGCATATAACAAATTACTATTGCCCGGTTTGGCCGTTTATAAAACAGAGGAAAATCTTGCAAAATACGCTAGGAAAGAAACTGAAATTGTTGATCAAGAGCACAGTTCACCATTTGCACAGAGAGTAAGTACCGAAAACTAAAAAGGTAATTTCGAATTTTAATGGACTTTTCGCCATAACCACGTATTGTACTCAACGAACTTTTTGTTGGATGTGGTATTGTTGACTACGATATATTGGAACATATGTACATGCATACACGGTGCTGATCTTTACATAATTATACAAAGTTGCTGAATGTTACAGTATAAGAAAAGTGACCATTTTGACAGTCGGTCGTCTTCAAAGTCCAGATTGACAAATTCATTTTAAGACTGCGAGCCCCCATTAAAATTTATATCAGATTATGCAACAGAAAGTATTTTTATTAGAGACGAGCAAATGTTCATATTACATGTGATATTATATACATATGTATGTATATACATAGTCACGCGTGATTGTGATGTCAAATAAATTAAAGGGCCTGTTTATGTGACAAATTGTGAACAAAATATCAATAAATTTTTATGTAATATTGTTTTCTAGTATAGCATTCAAGTTTTTTTTTATGCAATGCACCAACAAATGGGAAAATGGGTTAAAAACTAAAAAATAGTGTAACATAACATGCGAAGTTCACTTACTAAAGGCAATAAATTCCATATTCAGCAGCCTGTATCTTTTGCAATTTTTAACTGATTGCAGAATTTTAAAATGGAAATGAAAGCTAGACATATAGAGATATTAAAAAAATCATGATAATAGTGGTTTCTTTACTAAAGAACTTTTTTAAAGCAATTATCAAAAAAAGTCCAAAAATGTGCTTTAAATCAATTTTGCCACGTTTAACTTTTTTTTTGAGATATGACTACGTTGCGTAATGTATACATAGGTTAGGTTAGCATATCATTTATTATTTATTTATACCGCATCCTAATTCAGATATTGCTTCACCAAGTAATGTCTTAAAAATGTTTAAATAAAATATTAATAAAATGAATGTGTGAATAAACTCGAGATATTTTTCAAGAGCTTGTTTCAAAAATATATTTAGTTGTTGTGGCATTAGCACCCATCGAATTGCTGGCAAATTGATTATAAATAAATAAGTATGTACATATGTATGTATGTATATGTTGAAAACAAACAATTAATTCATCATCCAAAAACTTTTTAATAAATAGCAAAAATTTCATAATTAGCAACCCCTTACCTATCCCCGAACAAAAAAATTATGACGTATGTCCAAAATTTTAATATTGTTTACAGTTTTTAATAATTATAACACCCAAAAACTTCTTAATTTCACCCATTGTTACATCTGTTCCTCTACTCAAACGAGAACAATGACGTAGCTGATTATTTTCCATAAATTGTCATGCATACTTCTTTGTTTCCGTTGTCATTAAATGAATTCGTTTTGTTTCCTCATTCCTCGTTTTAAACATGATATAAAATATTTATATACACACACCCAAATTGCTGCTACATATACAAAATCGTACTGCAATTTTAAAGAAAAAATGGCAAAAATTACCCGCGGGAAAAATCGTACAATGTAAACTTTGCCCAATAGTTTGCACAAATGATTACAATTTATCAACAATGCAAACACAGCTAACAAAAAAGAAATATGAATCTATTTATTAATTAAGTATAAATCTCTTTTTGGTTTTATCTTTTCTATCAGACCGTTAACATGTTGGAACGTTTAAACTTAGCCGTAGTAATGAATAAAGATCATCCTTGGGTTATTGAACCTTGGCATATTAAAGCTTCTCTACGCAAGAGTGGCTATATTTGTAATGAAGAATGCATAACAATTCCGCAAGAAGCTATTGAAGGTCCAGATTTAATGAAGCAAGGCAAATTATTTTATTGCACGGTTACTATAAATAATTTAGAAAAAGCTAGAGTCAAATGTCGTATTCATCATTGGAGTACGGATCCTAGTGAACGTTTGCCATACGTTTTTGAGCATTGGAAAATTCCTGCTGAACCAGTAGCGGGTGTGGAGACCCCAACAACTGGCGATCAAGCTGATAAAAAGGAACACGTTTAAAATCTTAGAAATCAAGCTCTTGAAATATTTTCAATAAAAAGAAACGTTTATGTTTCGTATTAAAAAAAACTTCAATCAATTCCCAATTCTGTTAATTCAATACATCAGGTAAATCTAATTTTGATTTTAATAATATATGTATAACTGTTTGCGTAAAAACGAATTACCAATTATTACAACCAAAAAATTAAATATATTACATCAAGCTTTAACAATAACTGAAAAATTTACATTCCGCTATCAGAAAAATAAATTTACTAATTTCACTCTGATTGAGTTTTTCGTAGCTCGTAACAATTTGAGGTTTTTGTTACTGTACTCGATATACTCGATAATTTAAATTCCATTTGTTTAATTCAGTGCTATTTTTTCTTTATTTATTTAAAAAAAGTTATGGAAACAAATTATACCATTTTTAAACAAAAAAATTGTTTTCTGAAGTGCCTATTTTACTATTAATCGCAATTTGGAATTAATTTGAAATCACCCGATTTGTAGAATAGTTTTGATATACATATGTACATATAAATAATAAAAAAAAATCACACTTAAAGTAAAGCCATAACAATCAAAACAATATGCTCCGCTTAACACTGCTATTGCATATTTTCAAGTATCCAATCGGTATAATTTCCCACACGAGTATAAACACCAGGCCATCCTTCCAACCCACAGGGTGTTGGACCAAACGAGACAACACCAGCCAGGAAATAATAAGGACGAACTCTAAATAATCACATGAAAATATTGTCATTAAAAATGATAGAAAATCAATCATTTAAGTCACTAAAACAAACCTATTCGTAGTGTCCAAGCTAATTAGAGGACCACCAGAGTCGCCGCGACACGAATCGATTCCTTCCTTGCCGCCAGCACAAATTTGCGTATCCTCTAAATTTATATCCTGACGCATATAAACTGAACGACAATGTTCGATGGAATATCCTTCAACTGAAGCTTTAAGTTTCAAATTTGACGCAGACACCTTTTCAGTTTTACCCCACCCGGCAATATCCATAACAATTCCATCAAATGTATTCATGCGTAAATTGTTATTTATAGGTAGACAAATTGGAATTATGAAGTCCGTATAAGGTACGCTACGTTCCAAGCGTATTAGTGCTATGTCATTGATCTGATTTCTCGAGCTGGGATTATATTGAGGATGAGGAATTGCACGTTCGACAGGTACATCAATATGTGCCGGAGCACAATCTTTTTCCCCTCGTACATCTATTTCACAATCGGGATTTGTTGTTGTATCCCATTCACCCAAACGAACACTAGTCAAACGCCAATCGGAAGGTATACTTTTGCCATTTACGCAGTGGGATGCAGTGATAACATAGCGCGAACTTATTAAAGAACCTCCACAGTGATGCCCTTTCGCATTATTGGCTGAAATTAGAAAGCATTCCGTGTACATACTTTTGAAATTTCAAGAATAAAATTATTTCGTCATTATCATAATTTAATGATTTTGAAAAAATTAATTTATTTTTTGTGTTAATGGTTTTGGTTCAAAACCAGTTTAGTTAAAGAGTCTCGAAAATTCCAAAAAACATTAGTTTTACGTAAAAAGAAGATATTGAGTACCTTTGGTGTATTCTAGTAACGCCAACCATGGAAATTCGTCAATTTTTGTTTTATTACCACCATAAATACGATTCGATAGAACATGACCACATTGACCAGGCTGTGGCAATAAATTATTAACATTATTTGAAGCATGCGAAACTGTTTGCCGATAACGGATAGGGCAACAAATCTAAAAATAAAAATTTTCTTAATTTTAATTGCTTATGATGATTGTTTATGATTACAACCCTTAGAAACCTTCCAGAACTTACCAAAACTTTACCATTTTTATAACCACATTGACTGCGGCTTAAATATAATCTATCAGACTGACTTAAAGCCGTGGTAACTAAAATATTATATAGAAATGGACAATCTTCCAGTATTACACACAATGCTTGCTCTCGGTTAGGTGTTATACAGCGACCAAAATTCGGCAAATCAATCTCTTCGTTTGGGAAAATTATTTCTATAAAGTAATGGGTGGAAAAATTATAAAATTTAATTTTCATACATGGCAATTTCTTTTGCAAAAAGAAAAAAACACATTTGTTAGTGTAAATTTAATTTTAATTTTTTAAAGTGATTAATAAAAACACAACTTTTGACATTTTGCTGTTTTTTTTAGAACAAAGTTCCTTATGGCTCGTTGCGATTAAATTCTATACGAAAAAAATGTATTAACACCTTAATAAGACACTTCTTATCTTCGTAAACTGGCTAGCATCTGTATAGACCGGTATGTGGTAGTGCCATCCTTCGATGATTCAAGCCAAGATGAATTCATTCTAAAATTATTTGTTAGTAAAAAAAAACTAAAGAACAACCCCGATTTTGTAAATGTATGGGCGAATTTCGCTTAATAGGCATGTATGTACATATGTACATATATCAATGAGAGTAGGTTTTTAAATGTGAGATTAAAGATTAAGTTACATATGTATATCTATGTACTCTTTGCACAGCAGTAAACGCATCTACTGATTCTTTAACATTTTAAGCCTGACTTTTATTTCCGGATAGGATCACTTCTTTCCCCTCATTCCATCACGAAAACATTGCTTTAGTAACGGCACACAGCAATTACCGAGTACAGTGGCCACAATTGGAATTACCGATCGGAACTTACCATTTTTTTACGCGAAATCAAATCATTGAACGCACAGTGGTCTCAATTACTTAACAAACTTTAAGTCGTCGTTTACACAAAACTATATCCGCATTGAAAGTTTCAGGTTTCTGATACTGTGGAGAATTTTACTTAAATTCCTTAGATTTATAATATTTTTAACCGACTTCAGATAACGGAATGTGTGAATTTGTTTGTATTTGCATGTTTGTTACCATTGTATATTATTGTTTTTGTAATAATTATTACATTGAGAATAAAAAAAATTTCCAGCATTCATGATGTGGACTATTCATACCTATTCACTTTATTAATCTAATTAAATACTAATAGCTGCAGAATTTAATATACAATAAAAATAAATAAAAAATATTGACTTACGTGCAAAAGTAAATTTTTGTACAATTAGCGAAAAGTAGAGTATTTTGACAAATCCTTTGATTAAAGCTGTTTTTGCCATTGTCATTTTATTTAAATAAGATCAATTGTGCGAGGGAAATATATCTAGATATTTTTCTGGTTATTGCTGTTAGCAAATAACATCATGCACATCACATGCATATGTTAATTCTGAATAACACAAATCGCTTTTATTCTGAAATGAGAGAAATATATTTATTTCTTTATGTTTTCAAAAGTTAATTTAATACCGTGATAACTTTCAAGATGTGTTTAAATGTATTTATTTTATTGAATTCTTACAAACACTTTTTAATACCTTTTTATGGTGGCACGAAATAAGCCCCAATGAAATAAGCCCCAAATCGAAAAATAAAATAAGCCCCAAAAAATTTTCAAATTTTTTGTTTGGGGCTTATTTCATTTTATTTGGGGCTTATTTCATTTTTTAAAAATTTGGGGCTTATTTCATAAAATTTATTGGGGCTTATTTCATTTTATTTGGGGCTTATTTCATATCCGTAAAATAGATCTAAAATCCTTGCGCCCTGCCGTACGCCGGTTATGCAGAGAATGCTTGGAACGCGAAGCCGGTGTTCGATATACCATAGAGGATAAATTCCTTGCGCCCGGCTGTAGGCCGGTTATGCAGAAAATACTTTGACCGCGAAGCCGGTGTTCGATATACCATGGAGGATAAATTCCTTGCGCCCGGCCGTAGGCCGGTTATGCAGAGAATGCTTGGAACGCGAAGCCGGTGTTCGATATACCATAGAGGATAAATTCCTTGCGCCCGGCCGTAGGCCAGTTATGCAGAGAATGCTTGGAACGCGAAGCCGGTGTTCGATATACCATGGAGGATAAATTCCTTGCGCCCGGCCGTAGGCCGGTTATGCAGAGAATGCTTGGAACGCGAAGCCGGTGTTCGATATACCATAGAGGATAAATTCCTTGCGCCCGGCCGTAGGCCGGTTATGCAGAAAATACTTTGAACGCGAAGCCTGTGTTCGATATACCATAGAGGATAAGTTCCTTGCGCCCTGCCGTAGGCCGGTTATGCAGAAAATACTTTGAACGCGAAGCCGGTGTTCGATATACCATGGAGGATAAATTCCTTGCGCCCGGCCGTAGGCCGGTTATGCAGAGAATGCTTGGAACGCGAAGCCGGTGTTCGATATACCATAGAGGATAAATTCCTTGCGCCCGGCCGTAGGCCGGTTATGCAGAAAATACTTTGAACGCGAAGCCTGTGTTCGATATACCATAGAGGATAAGTTCCTTGCGCCCGGCCGTAGGCCGGTTATGCAGAAAATGCTTGGAACGCGAAGCCAGTGTTCGATATACCATAGAGGATAAATTCCTTGCGCTCGGCTGTAGGCCGGTTATGCAGAAAATACTTTGAACGCGAAGCCGGTGTTCGATATACCATAGAGGATAAATTCCTTGCGCCCGGCCGTAGGCCGGTTATGCAGAGAATGCTTGGAACGCGAATCTGGTGTTCGATATAATTTAGAGGATAAAATTCTTGCATTTTATGATTTCTTCTTAAGCTTACATCATAAAGTTAACAAATTTGGGGCTTATTTCATTTTTTTGGGGTTTATTTCATTTTTTAAAAATTTGGGGCTTATTTCATAAAATTTTTTGGGGCTTATTTCATTTTATTTGGGGCTTATTTCGTAAATTTTGTTTGGGGCTTATTTCATTTTTTTTTGGGTTTATTTCATAAAATTTTTTGGGGCTTATTTCATTTTTCGATTTGGGGCTTATTTCATTGGGGCTTATTTCGTGGTGCCCCTTTTTATTAACTAAAAATGTTTAATGAAAAATAATATATGTATGTTTAAAATTACGATCCCTTGAAGAAGTAGACAAACAATCTACGAAACGTCGGGAAAATTGTATATTAACGAAATTTTATTTACAAACATTTTTCCAATTTTGGCCCAAAAAAAATCAGAAAATTAAAAGTTAATTTAATTAATGGTGCTAAAGATCTACTGATGAGTTGCTATTTAACTGCCAATGAGATGAGATATACTCGTAGATTAGCTAACCCATAACAAAGAAAACAACATTTAAAAACATAAATTCTTGAGTACTTGCTCGAATTTCATATGTCAATAAACTGGCCCACGGTTTCGAAAGAATTTTTCTTTTGTACAAATTACGTTTAAAACAAAAACAAATTTTTGGAATTGTTATTGTTTTAAAATTTAAATATATGTAATTTGTACGGAAAAAAAATTCCTTTGACATCGTGGGCCAGGTAGTTATTTCTTTATAATAACATGTTTGTATGTACATTAGGGATATAACTTTTTAACAATTTTTTAAAATATCAGAATTGGCATAGCACAGTCCGATAGAGCATAAAAAACTATAAGGTATATTTATATTTTCGCTAAGGTCAAAAAAGTTCACACACCAACCGCAATGAAGTTTTGAAAATTTTCAATTTTCTTTTTGGTTAAGAAAAATTAATAATATGTTCATTTAAACCAAAAAATAGCTCAAGTATGAAATTTCATTAATATTTAGAGATGGTAAGAGATTTTTCCGCAAACCAAAACGTATCTTTAACCTTTTTTAACGAAAAAAAATTAAAAATTAATAAAAAAAAAACACAGATAAAATTATGAATATTCAATATAATAACTGTTTAGAAAAACCAATTGGTGCGTGAATTTTTTAGAGAAAAATTACAAAAGATTATGATTTTTGTGGTTACTAGGACATGGTTGACCTCATGGTACTATGCCAAAAAATTGGTTATACCTCTAATGTACTTATTTGCATACACACATAACGAGTCATAACCGCCAAAATTGCTTAAGCGACAAAAACAATTTTAGCGACAAGACGACGTCACGAAAAAAATACAAAGAAACATTTTAATGATCTCTTAAAATAAAATTGATTTTTTTATAAATTGGTAACGGTTCAGTTCGTAACGAAGAAATTGTAAGATATGATGCAAATGTTGCCAAATATTTTATGTAGTAAAAATAAATTAAAACTGACAACCATGTCGCTTAAGCTATTTTCGCGGAAAAAAAAAATCTACAATAATTTACTTAATTAATGAGTAAGCCTCGAATTTTGTTAATGAATTAATTATGCAAGAAAAAATAGAACAAGAAATTATTTTATTCTTTATTTTTGTTCCATATACTGTTTTATTAATTTTCGTCAATATTTTTGCTATATCCCGTTTATTAGACTGTTCAAGTTTTTTTGTTGTCGTTTGTTTTTGTTTATGATGTTTTACGAAAACGTCGTCGTTCTACCTGCGCGTTGACACAGTTTAAGGTTTGAATACAAACTGATCAGTATGGATAAGATTTGTTTATATATGAGTTGTACTTTTGATTTTTTGCATATACATACATATGTATGTATATGTTTGTATGTATGTATGTATGTAAGTATGTAAATGTTTATACATTTATTTAGCTGCTGTTATTATTTTATTCAGTAATACTAATTACTAAATGTTACCAGACATTTTTAATGTGAAAGCCATAAACTTTTAAAAAAACTGCCACCAACAATTTTTAAACAAACCACAATTTTTATTAAGGAATGTAAAAAATTCGCAAGAATTTCTACTATAATGGGTCTTGTGAATTGAAGAATTATATTCAATTTATTTTATGTTTCATATATGTATGTATGTATGTATAATGCATAGCTTGAGAATTTCGATTAGAATTAGAAATCATTACGATTAGAGAAATAAAATAATCTAATCATTAGAATTGAATTTTGATAAAAATTTCAGATTACTAATTGATTAGATTAGAAATAATCAAAAATATAATCACAATTAGTGACAATTAGCATTTCTAATCAAATCTAATCAAAACTAATCAAAAAAATAATTGATTAGATTTCTTGATTATTTTTGATTAGATTTGATTAGATCCACTATTTTTGACGTCGTCAGCACCCGTTGAACGACTATTCTCATTTGCAGGCATCATCAATACTCCAAGACGAAATTCATTGTCAGACTTTTCTTTTGAAAAGTTGGTATTAATGAAGTCTAATGTCAATTTTTTTTTTGAATTATATATGAGCAGAATCAGCACACATGCACCGTATGCAATTTTATGCAATATTCAAAAACTGTTACATTATGTAAATATAGCAACAAATGTGATAAATAAATATTTTCTTTTCACAAAAATAGTTAAAAATAGTGGATCTAATCAAATCTAACCAAAAAAAATAATCAAGAAATCTAATCAATTATTTTTTTGATTAGTTTTGATTAGATTTGATTACAAATGCTAATCGTCACTAATTGTGATTAGATTTTTGATTATTTCTAATCTAATCAATTAGTAATCGTCTAAAATGGCTAACTAATCATAATTAATCAATTTTTCAGCACAATTAAAATTTCTAATCCAATTGCTAATCATTAGGATTTCTAATCATAATTCCCAAGCGATGCTACATACAGACGTACATACATACATCATTTTAAAATTTTTATGGATACATGTCTAATATGTATGTACGTACTACGTAGACAGAATTTTGCTCATTTTTATTTTCCCAGGTGTTTCTGTTTTCTTAAATAAAAACTTAAAAAAAAATTAGGAAGTTTAAAATTTCACCCCGATTTCCGAAAATAAAATTTTGAGCATATCTTGATGTTTTGACATGTTATTCTATCTTATTTTAATATGATTTATGCATGGGGGAATGTACAGTAGTGGCCAACTAATTAGTCCCGTTAATCACATTTCTTTATTTTACCTTTACAAATTTCATTTTTATTTTCTAACTACATATGTGAACTGCTCCACGAAAAGGGACCTCTGCGCCGAAAAGAAGTTTTTGAGAAAAACGCGTTTTAAAAAAGCGCTTCGTTTTGAGCTACGTATCTGCACCGATGATTTTCATTAATTATGTTCATCTTTACTGGTGATTTGTAAAAAAACTAAAAGACATAGAAACTTGCGGTTTGCGGCATTTGAAAGAGCGTTTTTTTCCTATAAGAATCACTCAAAAAGTAAAAAAAAAAATTTTCGGCGCAGAGGTCCCTTTTCGTGGAGCAGAGGTCACATATATTGCAATATAAATATCTATGAAACCTATTTTTAAAAGGTCCATTCTTAAAGAAAAATCATAGAATATAAAAACTTAAAAAACTTTGATTTTTGAGAGATTTTTTTAAGCAAAAGTTTTTAAATCTTAAAAGTAATTGAAATTGTTGTCTTTGTATGGTAGGGCCAAAGCATACATAAGAAACATTTCCAAAATTGCAAATATTAATCAGTTTTTTAATAAAAGAAATACCAATTTTTTATACATACCTATATCATCTAATTCATCTGGCTATACTCTTTTGAGAAACAAGTATTTTTCGTATGTTTTCTTATTTTCTAACCCTTTGCAAACAGTTTTTGATATTCTGTAAAATTATAAAAGAAAGCAAAAATGTCATTTTATCCCGCTGATTTTTTCATTATCACACAAAATAACCATTCTTTTATTCGCAATTATTTAATTTTTTTCGTTAAATAGATAGATAAATTTTTAGAAAATAGTAACATTACATTCAATTAAAAAATTATTGGTCCCCTCATTTGGGGGAGTCGACCAAAAGTTGATGCATAGGCAAAGTTCATCGGTTGCGTATAATTGCTGTAAAATTGTATTCAATTTAATTGCACGATTTGCGTTACTCATATTAGCTAGCAAGAGGAGTTAAATTAAATTTTTAATATTGTTATTAATGGGTTAATAACGTCTTCAAAAAAACAAATTTATATCATGTCGGTTGACCATGCAAATTATTAATTTAAAGATGCTTCATTTAATATATTTAAATATCCGGACACGAATATTCACGCATGTATGTATGTATGTATGTATGCTTCTATATGCTCATATGTATACAAAGTAAAACAACTTGATTATCAAGAATAGTAGTAATAATGATAGAAAGAAACAAGTAAAGGTGTTACAGTCACATTTGCCGAATCTTCATACAGATGCAGTGAAACTTGGATATAACAAGGTTGAAGGAGATAGCAAAAAAACTTCCTTAAAACTATGTAACAGTCGAACTTTGTTATAACGAATAATGGAGAAAAACGAAAAAAAGTCTTGCAGCTATAGTTTTTTAGCCAAATTCTATTTTAATGAAATATATTACATTAAATAACATTCACTATTCACTTTATTTAAAATTTAATTTGCTTTATTCCGACTTCGTTGTATAGAGACTTTTGAATAAATAATTCGTAATATAGAGATTTTATAGCTCAGAATTTCATCGTTATAGCTATAGTGTATTTTTGTATGAAAAACTTTGTAATAACGACGTTTTTTCAAGTTAATCTAAAAAACTTCGTTATTTAGGGGTTTTCGTTATATCGAAGTTTCACTGTATAACAAAAAAAAAATCAGAAGATTGGGCTTCATAAAATATAATTCATTGACACTTTAAAGTTTAATATGTGGTGAAAAATAAAGCTACAAACTAAAATCAATTTAGTAGTGAGAAAGTCTCGTATCCTATTTCCATTCGAAATGTGCATAAATGGGATATGTAATAGTGATGTTACGAATATCAATTTTTAGTATTCGCGAATACGAATACGAATACGAATATTTCTTTTGAGGTTTATATTTCAAATTTAATTGGAAAAAATCCCTGCCTTTGCGTTAGTAACTATAAATGAAAAAAAAAATTTAGTGATTTAACATTATTATTGCATTAAGATGCCGAATTTGAAAACCTCTACAGAACATTTTTTAATTATTTTACTTATATACTTTCAGATTTCGTTTTTCTTACTCTGCGTGAAATACAATGGGTTTTTTAATAAAAATTTATATATTTTTTTACATTTTATGTACTTTTTTTAAACTTTTGTATGATTTGTTTTGGAAAATGTATGGGAAAATTATTCGAAAAATATTCGCTTGAATTTGGCGAATACGAATACGAATACGAATATCTTAAAACAGGCGAATAGTCGAATACGAATACGAGTATTCGTAACATCACTAATTAGTGATGTTCAACAGATGTACCTAACGAGTAGTGAAAACATAGTGCAATGTATGTTGTGTATAAACACATGAATATTGACGAGTTTTAGTTTAACAATGTTTATTTTTCTCTTATTATTACAGTTCGAACTTTTGCCTATATCAACAAATATTAAATACTTATTTTATTTGATCTGAAATAAATTCTGATTCCTCGAAAACTATTATCGATAACGAAGTGAAGTGTTTTTAATAAATGGTATGTTCACAGCCCGTACAGTTTGTAGTTAGTACGGTGCTATGTAATAAATATAAAACCATCATATTATTGTAAAATTTTAAGTTTAGTAGTGTATACCTTTTGAAGGTCAAAACGGATAAAAAAAAACCGAAACCATCCAGAGAAAGATGAGAGTGTCTTCTTTAAGAATATATATATTTTGGCAGCAGCCACGTAGAAAACTTTTTTTTATTTTAATGAAGAAAATACTCAAAAATTAAAAAAAAAATTTATATAAAATTATTAGTAATTTTTTTTTTTATTTTTATATAACACTAGCTGAGCGCCCCGGCTTCGCACGGAAGCTATTTACTTTTATAAATTTCGATTTACCTAATGAAAGCACATCACGATTTTCACGAACCTTCTACATGACCATACGAATAAACCCTAAAAATTTAATCGAATTCGGTTTGACCGTTCGTGAGTTATAAAGTCACAGCACACTTGCAACAATTTTATATATACATATACATACATACTTATAGAAGATAGATAAGAAGAAAGTTGAAATTAATATTTAAAACCGAATATGGTAAACTCCAACTAAACAATCGTAAGTACAAATCGCAAGAGGCAAAACGTAGTAAATTGATTGTTTTCCTGGAATTTTGTATAATTAATAGATTTTTGAATATTAGGTTAGGTAGACAGGTTACTGGGAAGATATGTATATATGTATATATGTATGTATTTGGCTGTAAACTCACCTTTATTTCGAAGGTTACCTACAGACAGAGAGAGGTAGCATTCGGAGGACTTAATTTTGGTGGAAAATTAAGAACGAGTGAAAACAGAGTGTATAAAGACAATAAATTGGCGTCTTCTTTTCTGAGCAATATGCTGCCTTCTGTACTTTTTTGCAAAATATGTATTATTTTAAAAATGGGTACGCGTTTTTTACTTATGCCTTTTTACACAAAAAAAAATTTACATGTTCAACACGAAGCAAGGAAAAATAGTTCACAATTGAGAAAACACAACATCAACATATTCAGATTAGATTGCTTGTGAACGAAAAAGTCACAAATTTAAACCCATCATATCATCACATAATTGCAGCTAAAAAGAACTGTTGACCTTCAAAGGAATCTATTACAATCAAACCAATTTCGGCAGAGGTACAATTGTAAGATCTACTTGCTATAAAAATATAAATGAAATTGAAATAATGTGTTTTAAGTGGTTTTTTAACTTGTTTCGTCTATTGTATAAAAAGGGGTCAGAATTAGAGGTATCTATGTACCAATATATGAAATAAAGATTTTAATTTATCCATAGATTTAAAATATTAGTCTATATCCATGATAGAAAAAGATGCTGGGAAAAATTCCTCTTTAATCAATTTAGCGTAGGGACTTTATATTTTAATAATTAACGGGTAATTTGTGCTGTAAGTGATACTTAATTATTTTAAACTGTTTTTAGAATTGTCATAAAAAGTGTGTAAGTAATTTTTTTTTTTTAATTTAGTGTCTTGCAGATATTCATCTAGTAGAAACGACACAGTTAGTTATGTCTTACATATATATGTACATATATATGGGTACTTCAATATACATATGGGCATTTCCACATAAAAGTCTACTTTTTGTCACGTAACGTCACCATGCAACTAAACTTGTATTTTCGAGCCATGCTGCTCGAATTTTCCCTACTCTTACTAAATGTTGACGTAATTACTAGTGTATGCTAAAATACAAAAAAAAAAAAAAAAGGAAATATAATAAATTAAATTCGAGGAACAAGCTTAATGGCTTGGTGACGTTACGTGACGAAAAGTAGACTTTTATGTGGAAATGCCCATATGTATATTGAAATACCCAAAAGAAAAAATAGACTTTGTATTAAATTTTCAAAAACCTACTTTGTTGATCATACATATACAGTGAAAGCTCTCTTAACGGGCACCTCTTATAAGTGGACATCTCTCCAAAGCGGACAATTCCGAAATCTTTAGAACCGATATCATAAACCCGAACAAAAAACATTCCTTAAAACGGACGCTCCCATAGAATATCATTTTTTTTTTTTTTGCCAAAACATTCTAATAAGCGGACATTTAAAAAAGAACCAAAACATATAGAACTAAAAACTGTAATAAAACTGTCAAACAACTGTAAAATAAATAATTTTCAGTGTTTTCCTATTTTTATTGTGTAAGCTACATATTCAAAGTCCATTATAGAACTGCAATAATAAAAAGTTTATTATCAAGCTTGGAATTTAATGATTCTGCGAAAACTTTGAAGAAAACCATAAATGTTCTTGATGATTTGTATTTTATTAAACAATTGTGGGAAAAAGCAACATCCGAAACCATTAAGAACTGTTTTGGCAAAGCAGGATTTATGAAAGATTTTGATAATGCAGAATTAGACGCAGAGGATGATATCCCTTTATCTATTCTCTCGAGATTGGTTAGACAAAATATAGAATATAGTGAGTTTACTACTATTGATGAAAATCTTGTAATAGAATCTGACACTATAGAAGTTTTGGTAGATAGAGTGGAAATAAGCTCGTCAGAAAATAATGTTACAAGCATCTTAGAAGATCATAACAAAATATCTTCGTTTAAAGAAGCCTTAGAAGAAGTTAGACGCTTATTAAAGTTTGCAGAAGAAGACTATACAGCATTTTAGCCCGTGAAACATAAGGAATGCTGTTATGAAGAAAAAATTATTAAATAAAATAAAGCAAAATTAAAACAAAAAAATATTTTAGATTTTTTCCAACTTTGTAACTTTTTTGTTTAATAAAAATAATTTAAACTTTTAAAAACAAACAAAAATCTAAAAACTATTTTTTATGCTATTCCAAAATACGGACATCTCCACTTCGCGGACAAAATCTTCGCCGACGGAAGGTGTCCGCTTATGAGAGCTTTCAATGTAGATCGTAAGTTCTGGGTCAGATCTTTTATTTATCAGCCTTGTATTTTGTTTGAAAAATTTTGTAGCAATTAAGTATTGCAGAAATTACAAACGGAATAGCAAAAGTATATATTTGGTAGCACATATACAATAAATTAAACAATGTATTGGTTGTTATACTTCAAAGTTAATAATTTTATTGAATGTTACTTTTTATCCAATCTACATACGAACTAATTCTCATGTAAACTCCAGGCAAATTGGACTGCCCGCAATTAGTTTTTGGACCAAAAGCCACTATACCTAATAAGGTGTAGCGTCCATCTTTAGAGCGCTCCATAAATGGCCCGCCACTGTCGCCTAAAAAAATAAAATTGGTTAATTAATGTATTAAATTCTTATTTTTATAGCTAAAGATCAACGTATTTTATATATTTTGCTACCAACATTGGGATTTATAATATTTTTAAAAAAAGTTGTTACAAAGTCCCCGTTCAGACTTGCAATTTTATTAGCTGCAATTCTTGGTTTTTTAGGTGAGCGAGGTAAGATGCTTGGGGAGGGGTACAATTCCCTTTTGCCTTGCAATTCGCACAGGGTTGTATGTGTATTTGACGTTTTATTGTATTTCTTCAATTATATGAAAAACAAAATAAAACGAAAATTAAATTAATACGTGATGCATTACAATTTTTTAAGTTAAAAATATTGAAAATAAATTTTTCTATGGTGGTGTAAATACAAAAATTGCAAAATTAGATTTTTATAATGTGGACACTTATGCAATTTCAAAGCAGAATTTTAAAGAATTGCAACCAATAAAATTGCAAATCTGGGCTGGGACAAAGTATTCTAAATAAAATATTCAGGTAAAATAAAATATAATTATAAACTTTTGTATAAAATACGTTGATCTTTAGCTCTAAAAATAAGAAATTAATAAATTTTAAAAATATTAAAGGAAAATAAGAAGCAATAAGTTATTTAATGTATATAAATAATTTATAGTATTCGCAATTAGTAAAGTATTTTAAAAATAAGCAGGGGCCAAATTACGGCACTCGATTTTCAATACAATTTATATGTAAATATCGATCGATATAGACTAAATTTTGGTGCGTGAATTTTCTTCTGGAACTTGCATTTTTGTCATCATTTTAATGTACATATCGCACACTAAATCATAAACCGACACAACTTAAAAATCACGAATTTTCAAGAAATGTGAAATACCGTTAATGATGTTGAAGTAATCCAAGCAAAATTAAGACACCCATAGCGGTATTTTTCCAGTTAAGAAAGGTGGTAATGGTAAATAATTTCTCACGATCGTTAGATAATCTAGCTGTGAACTGAAAACAAACCGATTTTGATAAACTTTGGGCTGTGCGGGTTTATGATTTAGTGGGCGATATGTAATTTTTGATACCATAAATATTTTATTGGCCATTGCTTAACCTATTTTTCACAAGATTTGCGAAATCTTTCACAAGCTCATTAATAATTACAAATCATTTTACACTTACCTTCGCATACATCATTCATAGATTGGGCTTTGGCACAAAACTCAGTTGGAGTTATGACAATACTGGTTTCAAAATTCTCACTATATTTAGCATAACGTATGGCACATTCTGTATTATTCATAATTGGCAAATTAATATAACGTATTGTAGAGAGCTTCATGTCGGAAATACCTGTTTTAAATAAAACAAACGATCAAAATCTAAATTTTAAAAGTCATTAATTATTTTGTATAAACAAATAAACAAAATTTATTCACGTCAAAAACATTTTTGTTTTCAATTACCGCTACTGCTCCAGCCGGCCACTACTCCTGTGTCTTCCGATAAAATATTGACATTATTTTGTGGTAAGCAAATTTGTACTAAAGAACCTGATAATTAGATAAATTTCTTAAAAAACAATGATTGAACCAAAAATTAGAAGTATTATTAAACCTTTGCTTTGTGTGGTAATTGCTAATCTTAAAATAGCCACATCATTATTGAAAAGAGGTTCATTGTAATTGGGATGCACTATGGTCTCCAAAACTTGATAATCTTCAGAATTTGTATCATCACCGATCCGTATATAAATTCTGTTAAATTCTTTGAATTAAATTATTTATACATATGTACATATATGCATAGTAAGTATATTAGTTAGCTGGATTACTTACAATCGTAAATCTAGAACTAATTGGTCCACACAGTGGGCAGCTGTTAGGATGTGATGATCACTTATAATGGTTCCCATACAACGATAACGTATTGTTCGACTAGCTGAAATTTAAATTGAAAGATATTGTAATCATAAATATGTACTCCCGTATTTACAAAAGATTTTACTGTGTACTTTAACTAACTCGTGTCTGGTATTCGAAGAAATTAATTAACATTCATACTCGTATATGTATGACTGTCTATATACTATACAAAAGTTTCAGTCGGCAACGAAAAATAAATTGAATTTCGAAGGAATTGCGGAAGAAAAAACTACAAATAGTATAAAAAAAAAAGTTGAAAATTATCGCAAACATTTTAAAACTTTTTCGACCTTTAAAAGTTACTCATAATTTCATTTCCTAACTTAAAATAGACTTTCTTTATTAAAACTATTTCTTCAAGAAATATATTTCTAATCAGGTGTGTGATTTAAAAAGATGCAATTTCAAATATCGCTTTAATAAATACACTTTTTATATTATTTTTGTAAATTTTGTAATTAAAATTCGTTCAATAAAAATATATAAAAAGAAGAAAACCTTTTTGAAAAAAACAATAAGATGGCCTAATGAAATCAATAAGAAATCCCTTTTATTTATAATTCATATGAAAACTTAATAGAATCAAAAAGTTTTTCTCTATGGATTGTTTTTTTTTTTGGTGCCAAAAATAACGGAAATTGGGTAAAAAAAATTGTAAATAACAAGTTTTCTTCTTGATTTTATGTGGTTTCCTTATTGAAAAAATTATTAAGATTTACCACATAAAAACAATAAGGAATCTCTTTGAAAAAATCGTCGCTTCTTTCTGCTGGGATACCCCTTAGCCTAAAAGCGTTTCATAGAGCAAATCTTCTTGATTCTATTAGGCAGTTTTGGCTTTGTGTATCTGATTATTTTATGTACATATACATTTGTAATAATTTTATAATAAGGTAAAACCTCAAGGCAAATTATTAGCAGGTAGTCTCGAAAAATCATTTGAATATTTTCGCCTTGTAGTTGTGATCGAGTTGCGGTGTCAAATAAAGGCTTTGTTGACATTTTGTTCGGTACGTAGTTCGAGATCGGAAATACAAATATTTTAAAGCGAATTGAGCCGAGTCTAACTGTTATAAACACACCTTAGTGCAATATATAAAAGATTCGGCAGGACAAAATATAGTACAATAAGTTGTAATTTATTTAGTCTTTTGTGTATTTAAAAAGAAGTTACGATTAATTTCAGATCTCAACTCTATTTTTTGAAAATGGAGATGCCAGAAGTACATGGAGAGTCATTTAACTCTCGAACGAACCGTTCCTTTTCATCTATGGTGGATAATATAAATGAAGCAAGAAAAAATTTTAAGGACTATGCTTATGGATTCCAAATGACGGATGCTGGATGGGAATTTTGTCGTAGTTCGGTAGTATTTTGCTTGGGAGTAGCATTAACGTTTCAACTGAGTAAAGTGATGCATGAGCTCTTGTAAAAAATTGTTGATTTAGGCCGTTTTACTGCAGAATACAAGTAGTAATACTTTTCGAGGAAAATTAAATCTTTATATGATGAGTTATTACGTTTCAACTAGATCAGGTCACAAATCGTTACATCCGTGAACATACTATTCGTCACGTAGGACTCAAATCAATTCTTCAATTATTACGTGACGAGTTGTACGTTCATGGATGTAACGATTTGGTCCCAGGTATGCATTTTCGTCAAAAGTATTGATACCTGTATTATAGTGTGAAACGGCAGTTACGTTTTTTGTTTTCTAGAAAAAAATATTTTATTCAATTGATTAT
This sequence comes from Lypha dubia, assembly GCA_947311025.1. NCBI lineage: Eukaryota > Metazoa > Arthropoda > Insecta > Diptera > Tachinidae > Lypha > Lypha dubia. The sequence goes on along the minus strand of OX371260.1, from coordinate 51,336,888 downwards.
AAAAAAGATTTTGAAAAAATATATGCTAAAAAACTATTTTACATTTGTATTTTACTCTGTAAATCGAATTAAAGAGAACGCAATGTTTTCTTTTCGAATGGAATTAGAGATTATCCGCCTGGATTAATAGCAAAAAATACACTCAGAACTCGAAAATAATTAAATTAATACACAAATTTTATTTATTTGTTGCGGGTTAGCAATATCTAGATATATATTTCGTTGGTAGCTATACCAATTCATCAGTAGATGTTTTACCATTTATGTTTAAAAAATTCCAAAGCTCATCTATTTATACAAAAACTCACAAATATATATACTTGAGTACATGCTCAAATAAATGTAAAATTAACACACAAATTTAAAATCTACGATTAAAATACCGACAAAACAACACTTGCAAAGTTTATTATTTTTTTTGGAGAGGATACGAACTTTTAGTTCGGGAAATGGCCCCCAGGTATATGAAAAGGTGCTATAAAATTCGAATTATTTTTGAGGCAGTTTTAAACTCTGAATTGAATAGGCTAACCGTATAAGCTTACATCTATACACACATACATATAACTTAATCATACTTACTTGTGTTCAAATAAGCTAAACGTATAATCCAAGGATAAACTTCAACACTGTTGTCTAAGCCAGGAGGCAAAATTCCACAAACATTGGAGTTTTTCTTTTCAGGTCTTAACGTCGTAGTCTTTTCCATGGGATAATCATGGTTATGATGATTTGTATGTATATGAGGGAAAAAAGGAACGTGCTTATCATCATGTCCGTGATAACTATGGTGATGATCGATTTGGTGGTATGGAGGAGACTTTTTATTACTAGGTTCATAAGTTCCACAATTACCAAAATCATCACAATCTACGGAAGTAGTACGGTCTTGATAATTATAAATGTTGACGCCATCGTTATCATTGTTCGAGGTGTGTAAATGATGAGCATTATTTGTCGGTCTAGTTTCGTGTATTTTTATATATTCATCATAGTTATGTTCGTTACCAAATGAAGGTGGACAATTTAGACCCGATAATTCATCCAAATAATCTAATTTAAGCCTTTCCTTAGCATTTGGTTTACTTAGAACTTTATCGGGACAGCAGACGAATATAATAAAACCGTCAAAAAAGCAAACAGCATTTTGTATAACAGTTTTAATATGTCTTTCGTCCGACGAGTTATCGATAAATATATTGAAAGCATCACATGATTGTAATAAAACGCAATTGCATGAAGATAATTTCTGTGTTGGACTGGTGATAGCTATTGAGAAGAAAGAAAAATAGGAAAAAAATATATAAATCAACATATCCGTACATACATACATACATTCATATCCATGTACATAAAAAAAGAAGCATTAAAGTTTGCAGCTTAAGTCTATTGTTTCACAATTTCCTTTTCTACTAAACGAGTTTGTTTCTTGAGTCTTTGATCCTATTCATCACTAATCAATCAATTATTCGTGCTTCAGTTATAATTAAACCTCCATTTCTTACATTTATGTATGTATGTGTATGTACATATTTCTATATATTTAAACTTTAATTTTTCAAAATTAAATACAAATCTACACCATTGAGTATTGATTATGATTCACATATTCCGGCTTTATACGGTAGCGAATTCATGATAAAGGTAATTATTAATGACGATATTAACAT